>JAESUZ010000408.1:0-64510 GCA_017311185.1 Proteles cristata cristata | reverse complement strand
TTCTAAAATGTGTTTTTTAGCATAATTTCCTTCATCTAGATGAGTCACCAATAAACCATGTAAAGACTGAAAATATAGTCCAAAGATGACAAAGACCACAATCTTAATTAAAACACAGATACATGACAGAAATTGGAAAATAATAAAAAGGAGGAATATGAAGATCCCATATATGAGTTACCCTAGCAGCAGTGGGCTCAGGTGGCTGAATATTCCAACCTCTGAATCCAACCACTTTTTATGACTAAAGAAGGCTATCTTGAAAAACAACAAGAAGAAGCCTAAATTAAAACATTTTGTTGTCAAACGCCAAATTACTAATTGAATGTGTTACTATAACAAACCAGGCTTTTGTTTTCATTTAACAGTAAATTTTCTCTATTTGTACGTGTCATATTATTTTCTTACCCACACACTCAATTTATATTTTCCTTTCTTTTATTCTCATGTTTCTTCTTGGATCTTTTCCTCTCACTATTTTCTATTACTTATCAGCTTAACTCTAATTTTTTTAATAATTTATTTATTTTTGAGACAGAGAGAGACAGAACATGAGTGTGGGAGGGGCAGAGAGAGAGGGAGACACAGAATCTGAAACAGGCTCCAGACTCTGAGCTAGCTGTCAGCACAGAGCCCGACATGGGGCTCAAATCCACGAACCGTGAGATCGTGGCCTGAGACGAAGTCGGAGGAAGTTGGACGTTTAACCGGCTGAGCCACCCAGGTGCCCCATAATTATTTTATTTAATATTTATAATATCACTAGGCAATAAGTGCTATTACTGTCATACTCATTGTATGGAAGAGAAAATTTGAGGGTCGAAATGATTAGTGACTACACTTTTAGTGTAGAAAACATTTCTAATAATTAATAATTATTTATATGACCCAATATAGAAATCTGCCCTTTGGAGCTTTAAGAAATGGTTAAAGAATGGGGCGCCTGGGTGGCTTAGTCGGTTAAGCGTCCGACTTTCGCTTAGGTCATGGTCTCGCGGTTCGTGGGTTCGAGCCCCGCGTCGGGCTCTGTGCTGACTGCCAGCTCAGAGCCTGGAGCCTGTTCAGTCTGTGACTCCCTCTCTCTCTCTGACCCTCCCCTGCTCGCGCTGTCTCTCTCTCTCTCTCTCTCTCTCTCTCTCTCTCCTAGAAATAAATAAAACATTTTAAAAAATTAAAAAAAAAGAAATGGTTACAGAGTGACAATATCCTTACCATTGTCTTTTTCTTTTTTCTTTTTTTCCTGAAGTTTTTATCTTAATTTCAGCTAGCTAATATTTAATACAGCGCAATATTAGTTTAAGATGTCTCTTTTCAATATTTTATATCCTTGTTTACATCTTATTGATTATATTGGACCAAATGATTTTTAATGTTGCCAAGAGTAATATTTTTTAGCATTTGATTTTTTAGTAGTTCTTAAACCATGTGTTAGGTTAAGGAGATGGACATGAATGAGAAGAGCAATATATTAGATTCTGAGAATATCTAGGCTTATCTTACAGAACACCAAAACATCTGGGTCATTAAAGTAATTCAATCAGTCCTCAAAATATTTTATAAAGTCAATCAATATAACTTCTCACCCTGAACTAAGACAAATGAGGACAATGGGGCCAAATATTTGAAATTAGAATGGTCTTGGAAAATTCAGGGAATATGGCCACTATATCTATATAACAACAACAACAACAACAAAAAAAAAGTAAGACTGAATTGGCCAAATATTTTAGCACCATATAGGACTAAGTTTAATTTGTAAATATTTTATGCATGTTTTATGAAATCCCTGTATAACTGTATTTTAAAAGTGTTCTGTTTGTTTTAAGGTGTTTTAAACATTCAGAACAACAAAGGGCAGAGTTCACTGTGAGGAGCAGTACAGTTCTGACAGAAAGCCAGATTGGAAAATGTAGAATTTGGTTAAATAGATCCTTTATGATGTAAATAACCTATAAAGAGAAGGAAGTACTCCTTGAGGCTCCTGGAAAAGAAAAGTTTTAAAGTACCCAATTCTCCACAGTTTAAGGAAAAAATTTATAGTTTTGTACAGGGCATAGAATTGCTGTGACCTAAATTTCAAAATATTAAGGCTGATAAATTGATTTAAACTAGGTTAAATTCCCAAATATCCAAATTTGGCCTCTGACATAAAATTTCATCTAAGGGGTTATGCTTTCTTAACTCAAGCTGAAGTGATCACAAAGATTTAACATGGGTTCACCAATAGACAATCCTACCAAATTAAACAAATCTCCCTTTTTGAAGGTCCATAGATTAATAATTAACTCTTCTCTTCACAAACTTGAACCAATTCTTCTTTCCATTGAATCATCAAAGTACATTATCTGAATCTCTTTTTAAACACTGCTCTCTATACATTACATTATATTATGTCTTTTTCTAAAAATACACTGTGATTGCTTTAGGGTCAGTAGTCATATTTGTATCTTATTGTTGTCTAGCAAAATCTCAAAACCCCGAGATGTGTGAAATGTGAAGTGGATTAAGAGATACAAACTTTCAATTATAAAGTAATTAAGGTACAGGGATGAAAAGTACAGCCTAGGGAATATAGTCATAATATAGCCATAATATTGTAATAACTTTATATGGTGGCAGATGGCAACTACATTTACCATAGTGAATATTCTGTAATGTATATAATGATATACCTAAAACTAATATAATATTCTATGCAATTATATTTCAATTATTAAAAATAAATAAAAATAAAAATGTTTTTTCAATCAATGAGAGGATATTATAACTATAATGTAGCATTATTTTAGTAAAGTCCTTGATAGTTTTCTGGAAAAAATAAACTGTATGATAGTGCTATTAGGTGAGATCGTCATACAAAGAATATGAGTTAATGAATGCATATTTACCTGAAAGAAATTCCCTCTCCTATCCAACACTTATAGACAATTTAAACAAAGATATTAATGGCTTATTGCTCAACTCAATGTATGACAACATTCTGAGACATAAGGGAAGATTCATAAATCTAGATTAGAAGAACAGTAGTAGGATACAAAATGGACAAAGAAAAATATAACTTCTCTACTAAGGATTGATCAAAAGTAAATTGTGGAAGTACAAATTAAATGTAATTATTATGTGTGTAAAATAGAAGACCTGAAGGTTATGTACAGGAGTAAAATGAGCTGACAATAGAAGGGAAAATGAGTCAGTCACTTAGGTGGCATGGAAGCAGCATAAAGTAGTATATACAGCCATTTTTTGGAGTTAAACAAGTTAATCAACTCATGATTTAAGTTCAAATCTGCAATCTATTAGCTATGAATTCTTGGGCATCTTACTCAACATCTGTGGTTCTCAGAACCTTCATCTATAAAACGGGAATAATAAAAGCACCTACTTCATTGGGTTGTGAGGAAGATTAAATTAGGTAATGCATATACAGTACAAAGGAGTTTCTGACATATAGTAAACACTCAAAATAATGATATTCCATAGCAAAAAAAAAAGTTTCTTCCGATAGAAGTTATTTTCTACCATCTGCACTGTTCTGAATAAATCTATAATATCGCCATTTGTAATTCATTTTTAAGAGGAATTTTGGCTCAGTGGAGATGACGTAGCACAAGCTCATCCGATCTTAAAAGATTGAAAATATATTCTTATAAGAAATTGAAAGAGATTGGAAGTCAGGAAGGGCATGATTGTGTTGTCTTAAGTGATGAAATGCCATCCTATAAAATAGAAATTAAGTTTGTTCTGTGTTGTGTCATATGGGATAAAATAACTATATATGCAAATAACAAAGAGGTAAATAAATGTTGGAGATTAATATTTGAAGCATTTTCTGACAATCACATCAGAGAATAAATTAGGGTGCCTTGTAAAAAACAATGAGCTCCTCATTTTGAAGGTATTTAAGCAGAAGCTAAGTGAGTTCTCATTAAAGATGTTGAAAAATAGATTCTTATACTGGTAGAGATAGATCTTTTTTAACTTTCTGATTTTATAAAAAAGGTTATATTCATATGAGACAAATAAAGAATTATTTTGAACTCCAAAGATTTCAAATTTCCACAAAGAATTTATTACTTATCCACAAAAGAAATCAACCAAAGTGACGAATAAGGGTTAAGGGTGGCAATAGTTGAATGTAACTGGGGGTTGATGTAAATACATCTGCATAGTGTAGTGGAAAGAACATAGGTCTGCGTCTGGGAAAACTAAGTATTATCTCTGTATCTTTTTTTTTAAACATTTTTTTTAAACTTTTATTTATTTCTGAGAGAGAGAGACAGCATGAGCAGGGGAGGGTCAGAGAGACAGGGAGATACAAAATTGGAAGACAGGCTCCAGGCTCTGAGCTGACTGTGAGCACAGAGCCCGACATGGTGCTCGAACCAAAACCGTGAGATCATGACCTGAGGCGGAGTAGCCACCCAGGCGCCTCTATTTCTGTATCTTTAATGAGATGCCCACTTTTATTTGGTCTCAGTTTTCTATCCAAGAAATAAGCAGGTTGGACTAGATTTTCCTTAAAGGTATTTCCTCTATTATAGCATCCTGTTATTTACTTATTGGAGGATCATTTACCTATGCATCATTTATAGCCAACCGAAACAATAAAGAAGGTCAAAATTGATAACTCTACTTCCGCACCATTATAGCCATATAAAATCACTGTTGATCAAGCATTTTCACTAAGCTATCTCCTTCACTAGTGCAGAAACCATTTGTTTCAAACATTTTGAGAAGATATTTTAATAGTAAATGGTGTTACACAAAACTCCCAGTCACTTATATTTGTCAAAACTTTGGTTTGCATTAATATATTATATACCGTTAGTGCATGGGGGGGGGAACTTCTTCTGAGTCACATCTATTGGAGTTCAGAAAGCAGAAATGAAAAACATAAATATTTTCAGTGTTCGTAGCAGAAGCCAAATATTTGTATGATGATAAACATAACAAATTATATTATTTTACATTCGAAAAATAAATTCTAAGGATGCCTGGGCGGCTCAGTCGGTTAAGCATCCAACTTCAGCTCAGGTCATGACCTCAGGGCTCATGGGTTTGAGCCCCATGTCGGGCTCTATGCTGACAGGAAGCTCAGAGCCTGGAGTCTACTTCAGATTCTGTATCTCCCTCTTGCCCTGACCCTTCTCTGCTCACGCTGTCTTTCTCTCAGAAATAGATTTTTAAAAACATTAAAAATTTAGAAAAAGAATAAATTGTAATCCTGAAGATATATATCATTGCATACTCTGCACATATTTGTTCTAACTCTCTCTCTCTGTCTCAAGTTTCTTAAAACATGTATTAATTGCAATTAGTTCTGCACCCTAGGTACCCCACTGTTCCTTTCTTCTTTAAGAAAAAATAACAGCTTTTCTTTTCCCTCACCCACCTCTAGTAGCAAATTAATCAGTCACTGGGAGTCAAGAGAGATTTTAATTTCCCATTTTGAAGGGCTTCAACCCATAGAAATAGCACTTTTTTTTATTTCTAGGAGGGAGAGAGAGAGAGAGAGCGTGAGCAGGGGAGGGTCAGAGTGAGAGGGAGTCAGACTGAAACAGGCTCCTGGCTCTGAGCTAGCAGTCAGCACAGAGCCCGACTCGGGGCTCGAACCCATGAACCGCGAGATCATGACCTAAGCGAAAGTCGGACGCTTAACCGACTAAGCCACCCAGGCGCCCCTAGAAAGAGCACTTTGGACTGTTGCCAAGGGGAAACCAATCTCCAAGAATATAAAATAAGGCTTACAAGATGGAGAAAAGGCTTTAGTTTTTCATAAATGGTCCAAGGAGTCACAGCATCTGACCTTCTTATGACCTCATAGAAGACAGATGGGTTGTAAGTGAAGGCACTCTTTCTACGTTCATATTTCTAAATGAGCACCATGAAGAAATTCCATTATTGTTAATGCTCTTTTTTCCAGATCTACATTTCAGATAATACCCATCATTCCGCTTGATCAGTTCTACAAAAAGAAATTTGAAGGAGGAAGCTGGTGAGCTCATTTTCCAGTTCAGAAATTCGTAAAAGAAATCAGCCCTTAGTTAGGTAGGTATTTTACTGTAAATTAATTTTAAATACTGTAAGAAATGACCTGAGATATTGTCCCATCTCTTCTTTTGATGACAGTCTGGTTTTTTGAAGTTGTTCTTCAAATTTCACTAGCTCAAGGAGAAGAGTTTCTTTGTGGAGAGTTCTAAAAAGAATCTGCACCCAAGCAAATATCATCATTAGCTCTACAGAAGTCATGAAAATTCCTTAGGTCTTCCTCCTTCCACCTGGGTAAACTTGGGTGGATCATATAATTAAAGCACTGCTAAGTCTCTATACATTTCTGTTAAGTTTCAAAGGTGTTCTGTACTAACTTACATAGTCAGTTTTCTTAGAATCTGAAAAACCTTTAAGGGCATAAATATATTCCTGTTTGTTAATATAGTAAAAACATAAATGTGAAAGAGCAAAAAAGAAAAAAGAAAGTTTGGAAAAATCTTGTAATGGGAAGCTAGTTGTTCTGATATTTAGTCTGTGGGTAGTCAGTTTTGTTGGTTAAATCATTACATAAATGAGTCTATGGAAAGAAGTCGTATCTCATGAGAGCTAATTAGCATCACTTTTTTTTTCAATATTTATTTATTTTGGAAGGAGAGAGAGACAGAGAGTGAGCAGGGCAGGGGCAGAGAAAGCTGGAGACACAAAACCCAAAGCAGGCTCCAGGCTCTGAGCTGTCAGAACAGAGCCCAACAGGGGGCTCCAACTCACAAGCTGTGAGGTCATGACTTGAGCTGAAGTAGGACGCTTAACTGACTGAGCCACCCAGGTGCCCCAGCATCACTTCTTTTCACTAAGACAAACTGTAACCATTGCCTTAGTGAAACAAAAGCAAACACCTAATTTTGTCACAAAGAAAATGAGGTGAGTGTGACTAGCTCAGTGTACACTCAAATCCCATGACCAGGAAACTTCTTTCAAAAAGCAAGCTCTCCCAATAACTCTCCAGGTACAAAATCCAGCATAAATAGGGAGAGGAAAACAATTAACATTTGTATGACATATTCTTGTCTGTAAAGCATATGCATATATATTATAGTATTTCATCCTCACAATGATTCTATGAGGGAAGTTATAGAGTTCATTTTATGAAGAGGGAAACGTTTGCTACACTTTACTCAGACTGTGATGGGCACTATTAAGTCCTACAGGTTAAAAGATAATTTCACAACTTTAAGTACTAAAAGGAATAAAAATAATTTTATAACCTTAAAACATTGTAGAAATCTGGGCATGTGTAGCAACACGGATGGACCTGAGGGTGTTATGCTTAGCGAAATAAGTCAGGCAGAGAAGGACAAATATCATATGTTTGCACGAATAGGAGGCTTAGGAGGAACTTAACGGAGGACCATGGGGGAGAAGAAGAGGGGAAATGGTGGGGGAAAGGGAGAGTGGCAAACCATGAGAGACTCTTGAGTGCTGAGAACAAACTGAGGACTGATGGGTGTGGGGGGAGGAGGAGATGGGCATGGAGGGGAGCACTTGGGGGGATGAGCACTGGGTGTTATATGGAAACCAACTTGACGACAAACTATTTGTATAAAAAAACATTGTAAATAGGAGTAAAATATTAATTTTTATAGAATTTGCATAAAAAGAAAGTAAATCTAAAGCTGGTTCAAATCACACCAAACATTTCCTTTAAAATAATTGAAAAGCCTAAAATTAAAGTGAAGGTTCTACTTGAATTCTCTAAATAGATGCTTCAATTTACCATTGTTTTGCATACATATACACACAATATACAGTATTGAAGGCTTTCAATGAGGTAAAGCTCAAACATTATTTATTCTCATTCTAACACTAACAATAACTCTATGGAGTAAATGTTTCCTGTAAGGTAAGGCAACAGACTCAGAAATTATATGACTTACTGATTTTAAGTACAAAATTCAGTTGCATTTGAGAGTTACACAATTAAATATCTATAAATAATGAAACCACTCCTCAGACAACATTAATTTGACCATCAAATAAGAACTGCTGTCTTATTTTTAGTTCCACTTTGAATGACTCATAATTCCACAAAGCCAGCCTAAATTATAAGTAATTATCATAAATAAGCAGAAGGTCCTTGTAGATTTTTTCTTTTTTTTAACTATTTATTTACTTTGAGAGAGAAAGAGATAGAGAATGAGCAGGGACAGGGCAGAGTGAGAGAAACAGAGAGAATCCCAAGCAGGCCCCACAACATCAGCAGAGAGCCTGACATGAGGCTTGAAACCACAAACAGTGAGATCATGACCTGAGTGGAAACCAAAGATAGGGTTTTTAACTGACTGAGCCATCCTCAGATTTTTCTCTTAACCTCCATTTGACTTTCTTCCCTTCTATAGATGCCGTAGTTCTAATTATACAGATATTCTAAGTAATGTCTTCTCTTTGTCTAAGGTTAAGAGAGTATCTACTTTCTTACTCCAAATTAAAAGAAATGTGAGTTACAGAGACATATTGGAAGCATAACTAACAGCTGGTCTTTTTCCTCGGTTATTTATTTGATTTTTTTGGTGCTAAATTGATAGCCTATTTAAGATAACAAATGCCCATGTTTTTCTGTTTTGTCATTTGTTTCTTTTGTGTATCACAATTTTTTTTAATCAAATTCCATTCTGTCCTAGCACTCCACTTTTAGCAGCATCTTCCAGGTGACATAATGAAGGATTTTATGTAGGTAAAATTAAGATTTTAGGAAAGTTAAAGTACAGTAGTCATCTCCATTCTGTACATATCTGTAGCTTCACTTTCTAAATCATGGGGGGAAATTCAAAAGAGAAAGGTTTTTGCTGAGGAAAAATCTTGTCAACATTGTAACATCAACGCTACTTTTCTTCATTTACAGAATATTGTGGATCCAACAAAATGTAAAATTTATCGATTTTGTCTTACATGAAAGCTTTTTGTTCACTACAACTTTTTTGTAATCCATTCTTTTTTTTTTAATTTTTTTTATTATTTCTAGGAGAGAGAGAGAGAGAGACAGCGTGAGCAGGGGAGGGCCAGAGAGAGGGCGTCACAGACTGAAACAGGCTCCAGGCTCTGAGCTGGCAGTCAGCACAGAGCCCGACGCGGGGCTCGAACCCACGAACCGCGAGATCATGACCTAAGCGAAAGTCGGACGCTTAACCGACTAAGCCACCGAGGCACCCCTGTAATCTATTCTTATTATGTTTCCAAAGGTCCACCAGTGACTTCAGACATATTGCATAGCAGTTATCCATGTTACTATAAGAAAGAAATCTTTAGATTTCATTAGAAACTTAATATGATAGTTGCTGGTGATCTAACACTTTTAGAGAGTGAGAAAATAGTTAATTTTTGTCAGATTTTCATGTTGGTAATTATCAATGAAGTAAAACTTTAGTCTCTTCTTCATCTTCTTTTGAGGCAATATATTTAGTGTAAATAGGAAAAAATTCTAACATTAGTCATAATTGGTCAATTAAAAAAGGAAAAATATATGTTGTCTTAATTTGAGGCAGCTGCCTTAAGCATTATTAACATCACTAAATGTTGATTCCATCTTGTTAAGTCAAATTTGTACTAAAGTGATTATTGCAGAAACTACATAGAGTTAACAGAATTTCTTTTTAAAGAAGGAAAATCATCAATATTAAAATACCTTTTTTGGTTTGTTATTTATTTAATTTTTATTTTTATCCAGAAAGAGTAGACTGAAAAGCAGCAAAATACAGGGGAGTGAATTATTATTTAATCGTGCATGATTTAATTAAGCATTTTTTGTAAATTTATTTGTATATTTTGAGAGAGAGAGACAGAGAACAAGCAGGTGAAGGGCAGAGAATATGAGAGACAGAATCCTAAGCAGGCTCTGCACAATCAGTGAAGAGCCCAGTGGGGGGCTCAAACTCATGCACTGTGAGATCATGCCTTGAACCGAGATCAAGAGTTGGACTCTTAAACAAGCCACTCAGGCACACCTTAATCAGACATTTGTAACCACTACAATGTTGTTTGAGAGTGTACACACAGTCTACTTGAAGGATTTCTTAATAAGATATTGTCTTTCTAATCAAACATCCTTATGTATAATAACCTGTCTCATAATAAAAGCCATTTCTATTCACATCACATCATTAATTTTTAGATAAATGTGAATAGAAAACAGTCAGTGTCTAGTTCCAGGAACCTTTTCTGGATCAAAATATTTGATTTTAAAAATTCTACATGCTTTCCCTTACAGATTCTAAATATATAAAATATTCTGTTTCAATGTTCTCTTAAAATAGATCTCCATCCTAACCCCCCAAATAATTTAAATATCTCAAAATAACATAGCTACTTTAATCGTTTCTATTTTTCAAATTTCAAAATTCTAATTTGAAGCAGAAAGAAAGGCAGAAAGCCAAATCATGAGAATGCAATGAAACAGTCATATCTAATCTACAAAATTTTGTCTATGGAGCCTTAGCTTAAATGTTGTATGTCTGAGCATGCATGCCCACAAACACGCTCTCAAGTCTGTGTTTCTATATGTAATAATTAAAAATTTATGAAAGCCATTTATGCCATTTCACTCTCTCTTCCTTTGATTAACCTTCAACTGACCTCACGCCTTAAGACAATTTCAGGTTCTTTTGTTTCTGCATTCAAATTCTTCAGTCAAGCAATTGAGTTTGTTAAAGGTTGATCACACACACAAAAAAAATCCTCAGAAGCATTTTTTGGTAATTTTTGCAGACATTTGTTATAAAAATAAAATAAAATATAAAAATAAAAGTATTTCACATAAGTGTAACAACCAGTTGTGATTATTCATCTAGTAGGGTAACTCAATTCACTGTGGACAGGCATAAAATAATTAGTTGTACAGTTTTAGCATTTTTTCCTAGGTCAGTGAAATCAGCACAAAAATACATAAGTACAAGGAGAGAAAGGATGTTATAATAATCATGCAAAGTGGTTTGCTGCAACTGAGCTGGAATGGTATACTGTGAATGAAAAGAGATTTTAAAAAAAATTTGTTTCTTAAAAATCTCCCAAAACATTTTCTGTACTACGTCATGGTCTTGAAAATCACTCTTTTCTATTAAAGCAGTTGCTTGAAAACATGGATTTGTAGGCAATTTCCTATTTCTTGTCATCATTGAAAGCACATATTTGAATTTTCTTTATAAGTTTATTTCTAAAATAACATATCACCAGCAACTTGCCAATATTCATAAAGTAGGGTATAGAAAAGGAGAAAGCATAGTCTTAAGAACCAAAAATTAAAAGATCCTTGGTAAAGAATGAAGTACATAAATAACGTTCTTTTTTTTAATAGTTTATTGTCAAGTTGGTTTCTATGGAAACCATCCTGTGATTTTCTAATACCCCTCTTATCCTTACCCTTTATTTCATCTTTTAAAATTACATGGCAAAAAGTATCGTTCTACTTTCTAGTTGTAAGAGAGAAAATAAAACTTTACAATAGCGGAACCAAGTTGTTACAACCCTAACCAACAATCACTCACCATCACACTTGTTCCACTTGTGTGTAGTGGAACAAACACACAATATGTGTCTTTTGTAAAATGTAATAAGATATATGGAACAGTACCTATGAAACATACTTGCCCAACATCTATGCAGTCTTTTTTTTTTCTGTTTATTTGGAAATCTTATGAATGCTTTCCTTTTTTAAATAGTTTATTGTCAAGTTGATTTCCATATGACACTCAATGCTCATCCCCACAAGTGTCCTCCTCCATGACCATCACTCCCCTTCCCCTCTCCCCCACCCCCATCAGCCCTCAGTTTGTTCTCCGCATTCAAGAGTCTCTCATGGTTTGCCTCCCTCCCTCTCTCCAACTATTTTTCCCCTTCTTCTCCCCTATGGTCTTCCGTTAAGTTCCTCCTAATCCTCCTATATTTGCAAACATATGGTATCTGTCCTTCTCTGCCTGACTTATTTCGCTCAACATAACACCCTCAAGTCTTTAGACCTAATTTTCAATTTCAGAAAACATAGGGTTATGAGGAATAAATTAAATACCACAAGAGGGACCCCTGGGTGCCTAAGTCGGTTAGGCGTCTGACTTCGGCTTAGGTCATGATCTCCCCGTGCATGGGCTTGAGTCCCACGTTGGGATCTGTTCTAAGAGCTAGCTCAGAGACTGGAGCTTGTTTGGGATTCTGCTTCTCCTTCTCTCTCTGACCCTCCGTTGCTCAGCTGTCTCTCTCAGAAATAAATAAAACATAAATAAATAAATAAATACATACATACATACATACCACAAGAAAGGAACAATCTAAGTTCAGAAGATCAAACA
Source organism: Proteles cristata cristata (assembly GCA_017311185.1). NCBI lineage: Eukaryota > Metazoa > Chordata > Mammalia > Carnivora > Hyaenidae > Proteles > Proteles cristata. The sequence goes on along the minus strand of JAESUZ010000408.1, from coordinate 52,187 downwards.
TTCTAGAAAACCATGGTCCCCATCTCTTTAAAGAAAAAAAGAGAGAGATCTGTTAGATTAGAAAAATTATGCATGACATTTGATTGGATGATGATTTGTGTAAGCTATAAAAAATATTTTGTTGACAATAGGGGGCTGAATATAGAATAAAACTTAATTATATCTAGGAATTTATTGTTAATTAATAAGTATGATAATGGGTTTGGTGATATAGAAAGATGTATTCAATTTTTAGAGATGACTACTGGTAAAATATGCTGACGTTTAAAATTATCTGTAAAATAGTTAAGGAAAGGGGAGCTTGGGTGGTCTAGTCAGTTATGCGTCCGACTTTAGCTCAGGTCATAATCTTACGGTTTGTGAGGTCAAGCCCTGCATTGGGCTCTGTGCAGTCAGCTCAGAGCCTGGAGTCCACTTTGGATTCTGTGTCTCCCTCTCTCTCTTATCTTTCCCTCATTCATTCTCGCTCACTCTCTCTCTCTCTCTCAAATACATAAACATTATTTTTAAATAAAAAATAAAATAAATAAATAAAATGGTTAAGAAAAAATAGATGAAGCAATAATGGCAAAATATTAAGGGTGATTAAATTTTAGTAGTGGGTACATGGAGTTGAATATATGATTCTCTTAGCTTTTCTGTATGTTTAAATTATTTTATAATAGAATTTAAAAAAGACTACACACCCAAAGACATTATGGAAAACTACTTCAGGCAACATTGAAATTCTTTTTTTTTTTAAATTTATTTCTAGGAGAGAGAGAGAGAGACAGCGTGAGCAGGGGAGGGTCAGAGAGAGAGGGAGACACACTCTGAAACAGACTCCAGGCCCGGAGCTGGCAGTCAGCACAGAGCCCGACGTGGAACTCGAACCCATGAACCGTGAGATCATGACTTAAGCGAAAGTCGGACGCTTAACTGACTAAGCCACCCAGGCGGCCCTAGCCAACATTGAAATTCTTAAACAGAACAAGTTAAGTGTTTTTTTCTCCTTTCTACTTGCACCTTGGGTAGCATTCAACACCCATCTCCCAACCAAGTTCATGATTCAGAGCCTAATATTCACCGTTTTCTCGTCCCGCAACTGCTCTCTACTTCCTTGTAAAAAAAAAAAAAATCTCAGGTTATGTTCTTGGTATATGTAAAACTTAGTGTCTTGATGCAAAAAAGAAAAAAAAAGAAAAGCTATTTCTTTACAGAAAATTGGAGAGTAGGTTTTAGAGCAGAACTGTTTGAGACCCTTTTAGGCCTTAACTTCTTGTAGATATAAAAGCTTATCCTTCATCATATCAAAATATGAAAATATATATCACTGTACACTAAGTGCACTTTTGGTGAAAAACTAAAGAATATCACTAATATTATAACTTTGAACTTTGTTAAGAAAAATCTGTTGTATGGAGGTTCCTCAAAATGTTCAAAATAGAGATACCCTACAATCATGAAATTGCACTACTAGGTATTTACACAAAGAATATAAAAATACAGATTCAAAAGGTACATTCACCTTGATGTTTATATCTGCATTATCAACAATAGCCAAACTATGGAAAGAGCCCAAGTGTTCATCAACTGATGAATAAATAAAGAATAAGTGGTATAGGGGCACCTGGGTGGCTCAGTCTGTTGGGCATCTGACTTGGGCTCAGGTCATGACTCAGTCCAAGAGTTCAAGCCCCGCGTCAGGCTCTGTGCTGACAGCTTGGAGCCTGGAGCCTGCTTCGGATTCTGTGTCTCCCTCTCTCTCTGTCCCTCCCCTGCTCACTCTCTGTTCCTCTCAAAAATAAATAAAAACATTTCAAAAAAGTATAAGTGGTATATGTGTGTGTGTATGCATGTATGTATGTATGTAATGGAATATCACTTAGCCATCAAAAAAGAGTGAAGTCTTGACATTTGCAATGATATGGATGGAGCTAGAATGTATTATGCTAAGTGGAATATGTCAGCCAGAGAAAGACAAACATCATATGATTCCATTTATATGTTTAATTTAAGAAACAAAACAGATGAATATATGGAAAAAAATAAGAGAGAGAAAGAGGGAAGAAAACCATAAGAGACTTTTATGATGGAGAACAAACTGAGGGTTTATGAAGGGAGTGGGTGAGGGATGGGCTAAGTGGGTGATGTGTATTAAGGAGAGTACTTGTTATATTGAGCACTGGGTGTTGTATGTAAGTGATGAATCACTAAATTCCACTCCTAAAACCAATAGTAGACTATACATTAACTAGCAGTTGAATTAAAATTTGGGGAAAAATGGAAACATATGCTGTGACTTAAACTTTATTACATTTATATATAATTATTTAATAATTGAGTGACAGTTAATTAGTTGATGTGTTCTGTTATCTAGAAATTTAAACATATGTTTAAGTTGTCATTTTCTTTGCATATTTTTGAGCTGATACATTTTTTTCTGCCTTCTGAGAATGTTTGTAGGTTCTTAACAAGCTGGAATAAAATGTGGACATAAAAATGTGAGCCCATCAGATAGAAGAACCAATCTTGGGTGATAGCCCTGCCTATCCCAAGTTTTATGTATTTCGACTAGGCAGTTATTTTCATCAGTATGCAGCATGCATAAATAAATTATAAGTCATTGAATTAGAAATACAGAATCATATTTTGTTAGAATTAAATGGTTCTTAACCTTGAGTCTATGTATAAGCTTTAGGCTGGCACATGCCATCTCAAATTGTTGGTAAAATGCTTTGTGAATATGTGTGGGGGTGAGGGTGGATCTTGTGACTATTTGCCATTTTCGAAGGGTGGTCCTGAGTTTTCACCAGAGTTTCAAACTTTTTGTCACCACCAGTATCCCATCTCCAGAAAGTCACTATTCTAGTCTAATGTGTCCTTATTAAAGATAAGAAAATTAAGACCAGGAAGAGGAAGAGAATTGCTTAAAGGTTCATGCTGGTAAAGATCTAAAGTTTATGTTTCCTAACTTAAAATTCTCTATCCTCTTTTGAATTCGTTTTTAGAGTCCATCTTAGACTATTGTGTTCTCATTGTATTTTTTTAATGTTTTATTCATTTCTAGGAGAGAGAGAGAGAGACAGCGTGAGCAGGGGAGGGTCAGAGAGAGAGGGAGTCACAGACTCTAAAACAGGCTCCAGGCTCTGAGCTCGCAGTAAGCACAGAGCCCGACACGGGGCTCGATCCCACGAACCGCGAGATCATGACCTAAGCGAAAGTCGGACACTTAACCGACTAAGCCTCCCAGGCGCCCCTGTCATTGTATTACTTTAAGTTTAAGCATTTTGAGGGAGCACTCTGATTTTCTCATGTTGTAAAATAGTATTAATGTCTTAAAATCAAGCTGCTGTATGAACAGTTTGAAATGAAGACCCTCTTTACTTTTGCTATGTTGAATCAATCTAATGTTCTCTGGAATCAAAAGAAGATTCTCTTGATTTTATTGTGCAAAATTGTTATCAACACTGATGTGGAATTTATTTAAAAATTCTCTGAAAGGACCACAATCACTAAGAGGAAGCAAGTCATCTATGGTGGTTTCACACAGGAGTCTGAAAGTCTAACTTTCTTCTCCATTCAGCTAGTAAAATATAAAACTGAAACACAGGGCTGGGTAATTATCTTGGTGCAGTCACTGAACCACTCTCTGATTAATATATTTCTCTGGAAAATAGTAATATTGGTTCTGAGATCACATACATATGACCATGTGGCCCATGAACATTAAAACAGCTGTAGGATATTTGGGGTTCACTGGTGGCTCAGTTGGTTAAGTGTCTAATTTTTGATTTTGTCTCTGGTCATGATCTCATGATTTGTGGGTTTGAGCCCTACATTGGGCTCACAGTCTTCATGGAACCAGTTTTGATTCTCTCTCTCCCTTTCTCTCTCTCTGCTCCTTCCCTCTCTAACTCTCTCTCTCTCTCAAAATAAATACATAGGCTTAAAAACACATTTATAGGCATTTTCATGACTTTCATTCAAAAGTCACCCCATCAGTGATAAGTCAACAAAAAGACAATGAAATATGATGTTTTATTTCCTAAAAAGCAACATCTCTGCTACTTACTGACCTTTGACTTCATAATCAAAACATATTCTTGATAGCTTTCTTCTCTGGGCCTGTTCTCAATTTCATCTCTCAATTATATCAAAGAAATGGAGATCTATTAAAATAGATTTTAAAAATAAATCTATAAATTATGCAGTTGTGCTTTTTATAATGGAAAATATCTTCTATTCAGAATTATAATAATGAAATAAAGCAGGAAATACTAAAGTGTGAGCTTCCTCAGGCTGCAGGTTTATATAAAAAAAGGTTATATGGTACAACAGCTATTAATCCTTTCTCACTTTTACAATTGATTTAAATACAATGTGTGTTGTAGACTCTTTAGAATACAAGATCACAAAAGTTCAAAACTAATTTATTACTCTTTTTTTCACCTAGCAAAGAGTGCACATTACCAAAACTGATACTGCCAGATTGATATTGAGCTGAAACAAAAATCCAGATTAGCCATTTTAACTGCATTTATGAATGACTTGAATAGTCAAAGCACTGTGGAGTAGGGGGAAAAAATCTTTAGGAGATAATTTTTATTTTTTTAAATAGTTTACTGTCAAGTTGGTTTCCATACAACACCCAGTGCTCATCCCCACAAGTGCCCTCCTCCATGCCCATCATCCTCCCAACACCCATCAGTCCTCACTTTGTTCTCAGCATTCAAGAGTCTCTCATGGTTTGCCTCTCTCCCTCTCCCCCACTATTCCCCCCTTCTTCTTCCACACGGTCCTCCGTTAAGTTCCTTCTAATCCTCCTATATGTGCAAACATATGGTAGCTGTCCTACTCTGCCTGACTTATTTCGCTCAGCATAACACCCTCAAATTCTATCCATGTTGCCTCACATGGCCAGATTTCATTCTTTCCCATTGCCATGTAGTTTTCCATCGTATAGATAAACCACATTTTCTTGATCCATTCATCTGTGGATGGGCACATAGGCTCTTTCCATATCTTGGCTATTATGGAGAGTGCTGCTATGAACATTGGGGTCCATGTGCTCCTATGCATTAACACTCCTCTATCCCTTGGGTAAGTTCCTAGCAGTGCTATTGCTGGGTCATAGGGGAATTCTATTGTTAATTTTTTGAGGAACCTCCACACTGTTTCCAGAGGGGCTGTACCAGTTTACAATCCCACCAACAGTGTAGGAGGGTGCCCGTTTCTCCACATCCTCGCCAGCATCTAGAGTTCTCTGATTTGTTCATTTTAGCCACTCTGACTGGCGTGAGGTGGTATCTCAGTGTGGTTTTGATTTGTATTTGCCTGATGAGGAGGGATGCTGAGCATTGTTTCATGTGTCTGTTGGCCATCTGGATGTCCTCTTCGGAGAAGTGTCTGTTCATATCTTTTGCCCATTTCTTCAATGGATTGTTTGTTTTTCGGGTGTGGAGTTTAGTGAGTTCCTTATAGATTCTGGATATTAACCCTTTATCTGATATGTCATTTGCAACTATCTTTTCCCATTCCGTCGGTTGCCTATTAGTTTTGTGAGTTGTTTCCTTTGCTGTGCAGAAGCTTTTAATCTTGATGAGGTCCCAATCATTTATTTTTGCTCTTGATTCCCTTGCTTTTGGGGCTGTGTCAAGTAAGAAGTTGCTGCGGTGGAGGTCAAGGACGTTGTTTCCTGCTTTCTCCTCTAGGGTGTTGATAGTTTCCTGTCTCACGTTCAGGTCCTGTATCCATTTTGAGTTTATTTTTGTGCATGGTGTGAGAAAATGATCTAGTTTCATTCTTCTGCATGTTGCTGTCCAGTTCTCCCAACACCATCTGTTAAAAAGGCTGTCTTTTTTCCATCGGATATTCTTTCCTGCTATGTCAAAGATTAGTTGGCTGTATACTTTTGGGTCCACTTCTGAGTTCTCAATTCTGTTCCATTGGTCTATGTGTCTGTTTTTGTGCCAATATCATACTGTCTTGATGATGACAGCTTTGTAGTAGAGGCTAAAGTCTGGGATGGTGATCCCTCCCGTTTTGGTTTTATTTTTCAGTATTACTTTGGCTATTCGGGGTCTTTTGTGGTTCCATACAAATTTTAGGATAGTTTGTTCTAGTTTTGAGAAGTATGCTGGTGCAATTTTGATTGGAATTGCATTGAATGTGTAGATTGCTTTGGGTAGTAATGACATCTTAACTATATTTATTCTTCCTATCCATGAGCATGGAATGTTTTTCCATTTCTTTGTGTCTTCTTCAATTTCCTTCATAAGTTTTCTATAGTTTTCATCATACAGATCTCTTATATCCTTGGTTAGGTTTATTCCTAGGTATTTTATGGTTTTTTGTGCAATTGTGAATGGGATCAGTTTCTTGATTTCTCTTTCTGTTGCTTCATTGTTGGTGTATAAAAATGCAACCGATTTCTGTACGTTGATTTTGTACCCTGCAACTTGGCTGAATTCTTGGATCAGTTCTAGTAGGCTTCTGGTGGAGTCTGTCGGGTTTTCTATGTAAAGTATCATGTCATCTGCGAAGAGTGAAAGTTTGACTTCCTCTTTGCCAATTCTGATGCCTTTGATTTCCTTTTGTTGTCTGATGGCTGATGCTAGGACTTCCAGCACTATGTTAAACAACAGTGGTGAGAGTGGAGATCCCTGTGTGTTCCTGATCTCAGGGGGAAAGCTCTCAGTTTTTCCCATTGAGGATGATGTTAGCTGTGGGCTTCCATAGATGGCTTTTATGATGTTTAAATAAGTTCCTTCTATCTTGTCTTTCTCGAGGGTCTTTATTAAGAAGGGATGCTGTATTTTGTCAAATGCTTTTTCTGCATCTATCGACAGGATCATATGGTTTTTATCTTTTCTTTTGTTGATGTGATGTATCAGATTGATTGATTTGCGAATATTGAACCAGCCCTGTAACCCAGGAATGAATCCCACTTGATCTTGGTGGATAATTATTTTTATGTGCTGACGAATTAGATTTGCAAGTATCTTGTGGAGGATTCCATCTGTATTCATCAAGGATGTTGGACTGCAGTTCTCCTTTTTTGCTGAGTCTCTGTCTGAGTTGGGAATCAGAGTGATGCTGGCTTCATGAAATGGGTCCAGAAGTTTTCCTTCGGTTTCTATGTTTTGGAATAGTTTGAGAAGAATGGGTATTAATTCTGTTTTATATGTCTCGTAGAATTCCCCAGGGCAGCCATCTGGCTCAGAGCTCTTATTTGTTGGGAGATTTTTCATAACTGATTTGATTTCCTAACTTGTTATGGGTCTGTTCAGGTTTTCTATCTCTTCCCGTGTGTATTTTGGTAGTGATTGTGTGTTTAGGAATTCGTCCAATTCTTCTAAATTGTCCAAGTTGTTGGCATATAATTTTTCTTAGTATTCCCTGATAATTACTTGTATTTCTGAGGGGTTGATTGTAATCAGTCCTTTTTCATTAATGATTTTGTCTATTTGAGTGCTCTCTCTTTTCTTTTTGAAAAGCCGGGCTAGACGTTTGTCAATTTTGTTTATTTTTTAGAAACAAACAACTCCTGGTTTCATTGCTCTGTTCAACTGTTTCTTTGGTTTCTATATTATTTATTCCTGCCTTGATTTTTATTATGTCTCTCCTTCTACTGGATTTGTGGTGCTCTTGTTGCTCTCCCTGTATTTGCTTTAGGTGCGCCGTTAGATTTTGCACTTGCGCTTTTTGTAATTTCTTGAAATAGGCCTGGAGTGCGTTGTACTTTACTCTTAGGACTGCTTTTGCCACATCCCATAGAGTTTGGATTGTTGTATTCTCATTTTCATTTGTTTCCATATATTTTTAAATTTCTTCTCTAATTGCCTGATAGTTCCTTTCATTCTCTAGTAAGATGTTTTTAGCCTCCATGTTTTTGGGGTTTTCAGACTTCCTTCTGTGATTGATTTCGAGTTTCATAGCATTGTGATCTGAAAGTGTGCATGGTATGATCTCAATTCTTTTATATTTATTGAGTGGTGCTTTATGTCCCAGTATGTGATGTATCTTGGAGAATGTGCCATGCACACTTGAGAAGAATATGCATTCCCTACTCCCTGGATGTAGAGTTCTAAATATATATGTCAAACCATCTGGTCTAATGTGTCATTTAAGTCCATTGTATCTTCATTGATTTTCTGTCTAGTTGATCTGTCCATTGCTGAAAGTGGAGTATAAAAGTCCCCTGCTATTAGCACGTTCTTATCGATAAGACTGTTTCTGTTTGTGATTATTTTATGTATTAATTGCTCCCATATTCGGTGTGTAGACATTTATAATTTTTAGCTCTTCCTAATGGATAGACCATTTAATTATTATATAATGCCATTCGTCATCCCTTGTTACTGTCTTTACTTAAAAGTCCGGTTTGTCTGATATAAGTATAGCTACTCAAGTTTTTTCTTGACTTCGGGTAGCATGATAGATATTTCTCCATTCCCTTACTTTAAATCTGAGGGTGTCCTCCTGTCTATAATGCATTTCTTGTAAACAGCAAATAGATGGATTTTTTTTTAATCCACTCTGCTATATTATGTCTTTTGATTGGGGCATTTAGTCCATTTACATTCAGTGTTATTATTGAAATATATGGGTTTAGTGTCATTGTGTCATATGTGGGATTCATCCCTGTGTTTTGTCTCTACCATCTTGCATTCCTTGCAACATTTCCCTCAGAGGGTCCCCCTCAGGATTTCTTGTAGAGCTGGTTCACTGGTGATGAATTCTTTCAGTGTTTGTTTATTTGGAAAGACTTTTATCTCTCCTTCCATTCTGAATGACAGGTTTGCTGGATAGAGGATTCTTGGTTGCACATTTTTTTCTGTTCATCAAATTTAATATCTCCTGCCATTCCTTTTTGGATGCCAGGTTTCAGTAGATAGGTCTTCAACAAGTCTGGTAGGTTTCCCTTTGTATGTTAGGGACTTTTTCTCTCTAGCTGTTTTCAAAATTCTCTCTTTGTCCTTATATTTTGCCATTTTCACTATGATATGTCATGCAGAAGATCGATTCAAGTTCTGTCTGAGGGGAGTCCTCTGAGCCTCTTGTATTTCCACATTTACTTCCTTCCCCAGGTTGGGAAAGTTCTCTGCTAGAATTTGTTCCAGGACTCCTTCAGCACCTTTCCCTCTCTCTTCCTCTCCTGGGATTCCTACGATACAGATATTGTTCCTTTTGATTGTGTGGCTGAGCTCTCGAACTCTTCTTTCATGTTCCTGGTTCAGTTTCTTCTTTTCCTATAATTGTGTCTTCTAAATCACTTATTGTCCTTTCTGCCTCTTCATTCCGTGCATTGGACGCCTCCAGTTTATTATGTATCTCATTTATCGCATTTTAAAATTCATTATTATTTTTACGCTGCATAGTGTTTGTAGCCATAGTTTCTCTTATGTCTTCCATGCTTTTTTCAAGCCTAGCCATTAATTTTATGATTATTCTTCTAAATTCTTGCTCAGTTATTTTGCTCATATCTGTTGTGAGCAGTTCTTTAGCTGTCAGTTCTTCCTGATATTTCGTTGGAGAAGAACTCTTTCCTTTCATCATTTTGGTTAGCTTTCTATCTCTTGTTAGTTTTAAAAGCTTGTTATGCACTCTGCAACTGTGAGCGCTGCTGTACCGATAAGGATCTTTGACTGCCCAAAGCCTATCTGCTTAGAAAGTGTTTTTTTTTCTTTTCTTTTAATGTTTTATTCGTTTCTAGGAGAGAGAGAGAGACAGCATGAGCAGGGGAGGGTCAGAGAGAGAAGGAGCCACAGACTCTGAAACAGGCTCCAGGCTCTGAGCTGGCAGTCAGCACAGAGCCCGACGCGGGGCTCGAACCCAAGAACCGCAAGATAATGACCTAAGCGAAAGTCGGACGCTTAACCGACTAAGCCACCCAGGCGCCCCTAGAAAGTGTTATTTCAATGTTATCTCTTGGTCTCTCTTGTTGAGACCTTGGTTATTTTATTTTCCTACTCGTAGTGGTATTTGGGACTCTCCACCCGTGTACTATGGTTTGTTTCTTGAAATAGCAGCTAGAAGGTTTTCTCACCTGACTCTGTCTCCTTTTCTTCTCAAACTCCTGGATTCTGGTAGGGTTCCTATGGCTTCAGGCCTTCTCCGTGTGACATATGGGGGCGCATGCAATGTACGAACTTCCCTACTTCTCGGCCATCTTGCCCCCTCTAGGAGATAATTTTTAAATGGAGTAGAGAAATAAGTAGAAAAAGGAGGTCTTACAAAGATCCATTCCAAAATGTCACTGGTATAGATTTCTGAAATTTACTTATTTAAATGAAATACTGTTTGCATTTAGCATGACCAGACATTGAACCTGAAACCAGAAACTACTTGTGGAGAAGGCATTCATTCCTGTCTGGATTCGTTTCTAGTTTTTGCAGTTCAACTGAACATATGGAACATACATCTCAACAAATATCTGCTTAGATACCAAAATTAAATGTATTTGAACAGGCTGGAATTGTTTGGTTCATGTTAGTTGTTTAAACTTATTTAATTTATAAGCTAATAGATCCCAGTTGAAATAATAGAGCTCATGGATTTTAAAAAGAAAAATCTCTAACTCCGCTCATTCAATGGTTGTTACAAGGAAGGATAAAATGTTGTTAGTTTTGTCTTTTAATTAGGCTTATTAAGAAAATTCAGCAAACTTTTTCTGCTTCTGTCCTCCAATATCACCTCATTGCTGAAGGTCAGAAGGATATACAACCTCACAGAGTTTTAGATGAAAGAAGAGAAGAGAGGAGATATTTGATCATGAGCCTATTTGAGTAAAACTGCACAAATCCTAAAAATAGATGCTGAATTAGAGGCTGTATTTTTATGCTGTCCTCAGACATTGATAACCTTCAACTTGTATGTATATTTGCATTTGTGTATTCCACTGTTAAATATGAAACATTTACCACAGCATACCACCTGGCAATTCACCTAGCAGCTTTGCTATTTTAATAAAGCTATGAGATTGTTTCTAATAGAAAAAAAATAAACACATATAGCAGTATAAACAATGTGTTTTATATAATTTCTTTATAGTGGAAGGCACTCATCTCACATCATTCTTTTTTATGTCATCCTGCTGCTTAGTGGTAGAACGTGAGAATGTATTCCAGGTTTTTGAATCTGTACTCTTCCCATTTTCTATTCAATACCTACTGAAATTTTTAAGATTTCTGTTGAGTTGATATTGGTTATTTTTTTTCCCAATTGTCAATACTCACTTGAACAGAAGGCATATATATATATATGAAGTATATGAAGAATATATACTATTCTTCATTTGGGCTTCTCATTTTTACTCTATTCTTATGGGAATGCTTGCTTTAAATATGATGTAAGCCAGTAAGGTGTATTCAGCTTTAATGTTTACACAGAGAGGAAGAATGAAAGAATTAACTTGTTAAAAAGAATAATCCCATGTAATCCCTTTCAGTGGAGTTTATCTCATATAGATTTCTAGTCACCTTAATAACTGAAGGCTTTTGTGGTGCCTGGTGACTCAATTGGTTAAGAGGTCAGCTCAGGTCATGAACTCAGAGTTTGTGAGTTCAGGTTCCACATTGGGCTCTGGGCTGACAGTTCTGAGTCTGGAGCCTGTTTCGAATTGTGCTTCTCCCTCTCTCTCTGCCCCTCCCCTGCTTGCTCTCTGTCTTTCTTTCTTTCGAAAACAAATAAACATTAGAAAATAATTATTAAAAAAAAGAACTGAAGGGGCACCTGGGTGGCTGAGTCGGTTAAGCGTCCGACTTTCGCTTAGGTCATGATCTCACGGTTCGTGGGTTCGAGCCCCGCGTCGGGCTCTGTGCTGACTGCCAGCTCGGAGCCTGGAGCCTGTTTCAGTCTGTGACTCCCTCTCTCTCTGACCCTCCCCTGTTCACGCTGTCTGTCTCTCTCCTAGAAATAAATAAAGTATTAAAAAAAAAAAAAGAACTGAAAGCTTTCAAGTGTAAGAATTATCCAATAGCAGGCTTCAGTGATTTCCAAGCATAAAATTCCATTCCATTGATACAAAAACACAATTGCAATGGGAAATAAAATTTCGGCATTTCCTGAGAATTTTGTTTTCTGTTTCTGTGAAACTGCTTTTAATTTCTTGTGATGAAGGTTTGCCCCTTTCTGCCTTAATTACACAAAAAAATAATATTGTGATAGTATTTGCATTTCTTTTCACTGCAGCCTTATAATCTGTGTATATCAATACCAATTTTCTTTAGACATTTAATTTATAGGGCAGGCATAACTCATTTTATTGTGCTTCACTTTGTCGCACTTCACAGGTACTGTACTTTTTGCAAATTGAAGATTTGTGGCAACTCTGTTTAAGCAAGTCTATTGCAGCCATTTTTTCCAACATCGACTCACTTTGTGTCTCTGTGTCATATTTTGGTTATTCTTCCAATATTTTAAACTTTTAAATCATTATTATATTTCTTATAGTAGCCCGTGGCTAGTGATCTTTGTCATTACTACTGTAATTGTTTTGGAGTGCCACAAACCACACTCACATAAAATGGCAAACTTAATTGATGGATACTGTGTGTGTTTTGACTGCTCCATCCACAAGCTATTCCCCCATTTCTCTCTCTTTTCTTGAGCTTGCTTATTCCAATAGACACAATGATATTTAAACTAGGTCAATTAATAACCCTACAATGGCCAATAAGTGTTCAAGTGATGAAAAAAAAAGACTTACATATCTCTCACTTTAAATCAAAAGCTAAAAATAATTGAGATTAGTGAAGAAGATAGATTGAAAACTGAGATAAGTCAAAAGAGGGCTCTCACATAAAATAATTAGCCAAGTTGTCAATACAAAGTAAAAGTTCTTGAAGGAAATTAAAATTCTACTCCAGTGGACATATATGTGAAATGAAAACAAAACAGTTTTATGGTTGATATGGAGAATGTTTAGTTGTCTGGATAGAAGATTAAACTGTCCACAATATTCCGTTAGGCCAAAACCTAAGTCAGAGCAAGGCCCTAATTCTCTTCAATTCTATAAAAGCTGAGAGAAGTGAGGAAGCTGCAAAAGGAAATTTTGAAACTAGAAGTTTGGTTCATGAGGTTTATGGAAAGAAGGTATCTCCATAATTTAAAAATGCAAGGTGAAGTAGCAAGTGCTCATGTAGAAGCTGCAGCAGGTCATCAAGAAGATCTAGCTATAATAATGAATGAAAATAGCTATATAAAGCAACATATTCTTACTTTATATGATATTATATTGTAAACTACATTATAGAATAGGATGCCTACTAGATCTCTCATAGCTAGAGAGGAGAAGTCGGTTCCTGGTTCAAAGCTTCAAAACACAGGCTGACTCTTGTTGGGGGCTAATGCAGCTGATGACTTTAAATTGATGTCAATGCTCATTCACCATTCTGAAAATCCAAGGGGCCTTAAGAAATATGCTAAGGATACCCTTCCTGTGCTCTATAAATGAAGCAGCAAAGCTTTAATGACAGCACATCTCTTTACAACATAATTTACTTACTATTATAGCCCCATTGTTGAAGCTTTCCATTCAGAGAAAAAGATTTCTATCAAAGTATTACTGCTCATTGACAATGCACCTGGTCACCCAATAACTCTGATGGAGATGTACAACAAAATCAATGCTGTTTTCATACCTGTTTACACAATATCAATTTTGTAGCCCATGGATCAAGGAGTTATTTCAACTTTCAAGTCTTATATAGATGAAATATATTTTCATAAGGCTATAGCTGCCATAGATCATGATTCTTATGTTGATCTGGGCAAAGTAATCTGAAAATCTTCTAGAAAAGATTCACCATTCTAGATGTCATTAGGAATATTTATTATTAACAGGAAGAGGCAAAACTATCAAAATTAACAGGAATTAGAAAGAAGTTAATTCCAACCCTTATACATGACCTTCAAGGGTTCAAGACTGCAGTGAAGAAAGTTAACTGCAGACATGGTGTAAATAGCAAGGGAAGTAAAATTACAGGTAGAACCTGAAGATATGACGGAATTGCTACATTCTAATGATAGAACTTTAACAAATGAGGAGTTGATTTTATGAATGAGCAAATGAAGTGCTTTGTTGAGATGGACTCAACTCCTGGTGAAGATGCTATGAAGATTGTTGAAAGGAAAACAAAACATTTAGAATATTACATAAACTTGATATACCAATGACAGAGTTTAAGAAGGTTGACTCTAATTTCGAAAGAATTTTATAGGTAAAATCTATTCGTAAAATGCTATCAAACAACATCACAAGTTAAGGAAAAATCATTCATAAGGAAAAGACAAACACTATGGGAAACTTCTTTTTTAATTCCAAAATGGTTAACATACAGTTATATTAGTTTCAGATATACAGTATAGTAATTCAACAATTCCATACATCACCCAGTGCTGATCACAAGTGCACTATTTAATCTCCAAGATCTATTTCACCCATCCCACACCCACTTTGTTCTGATAACCATCAGGTTTTTTTATTTTTTCTTTTTAAATGTTTTTAATTATATCTGAAAGAGAGAGAGAGAGAGAGAGACAGTGTGATCAGGGGAGGGTCAGAGAGACAGGGAGACACAGAATCCGGAAAAGGCTCCAGGTTCTGAGCTAGCTGTTAGCACAGAGCCTAATGTGGGGCTCGAACCCACAAACCATGAGACCATGAGATGAGCCAAAGTCGGACGCTTAACCGAATGAGCCACCCAGGCGCCCCAGTTTTTTTTTTTTTTTCTTTACTGTTAAATATGTTTTTTGGATTGTGTTGCTTTTTATTCTTTTTTTCTACTCTTTGAATATTCGTTTTGTTTCTTAAATTCCACATATGAGGGAAATCTTATGGTATTTGTTTTTCTCTGACTTATTTTGCTTAACATTGTACTTTCTGGCTTCATCCATATCATTGCAAATAGCAAGAATTTGAGAAAAGTAGCTATTAACTCTTCTTTAAATGTTTTGTAGAATACTCCTGTGAAGCCATCTGGTCCTGGACTTTTTTTGCAGGAGTTTTTAGACTACTAATTCAATCTTCTTGTGGGTAATAGATATGTTCAAATTTTCTATTTATTACACTTTCCGTTTTGGTAATTTATATGGTTCAAATTATATATGGTAAATTTAAATGGAATTTATCCACTTATTTTACTTTGTTAAATTTGTTGGCATAAATTTTTCCATACTATTCTTCTACAATTGTTTGTGTTTCTGTGGCATTGTATATTTTTCCTCTTTCATTTGTGATTTTTAAAATTTGAGTTCTTTATGGAGTGTGTGTGTGTTTTATTGAATCTGCCTACAAATTTATCAACTTCGTTCATCTTTTTGAGGAAGCAGCTTCTGATTTCATTGTTCTGTTCTATTGATTTTTTTTTTTTTTTTAGTTTTGGTATCATTCATTTCTTCCCTTATCTTTATTGTTTCCATCCTACTACTGTTTTTGGATTTTTTCTGTTTCTAGTTTTCTAGCTCTTTTAGGTGTAAAGTTAGGTTGTTTATTTTAGACCTTTCTTGCTTCTTTATGTAAGGCTATTTTGCTATAAACTTCAATCTTCATATTGACTTTTCATCATCTCAAAGGTTTTGAACTGCAGAGTTTTAAGTTGCATTTGTTTCTACGTACTTTTTAAATGTTTATTTATATTTGAGGGAGAGAGAGAAAGAGCAGGGAAGGGGGAAACAGAAAGAGACAAAAGAGAGAGAATCTGAAGCAGGATCCAGACTCTGAGCTGTCTGCCCAGAGGCCAGACGCAGGCCTCAAACCCACAAGCGATGAGATCATGACCTGAGCTGAAGTCGGAAGCTAAACTTCTGAGCCACCCACGTGCCATCGTACTTTTCTTATTTCATTTTTTAATTTCTCAGTTGACACATTCACTGTGTCATTAGCATATTAATTAACTTTAAAATTTGTGAAGTCTTTCCATTCTTTATCCTGTGGCTGTTCTCTCATCTCATACCATTTGCAGTGATAAAAGATGCATGGTATGATTTTGACCATGTTGAATTTGTTGAGGCTTGCTTTGTGGCCTAACATGTGGTTTATATTGGACAATGTATTGGAGGCACATAAAAAATGTGTATTCTGTGATTTTAGGATGGATGTTTGAAAATATCTGTAAAATCCATCTAATCCACTTTGTCATTCAAAGCCATTGTTTCTTTTTTCATTTTTTAAATTTAAATCCAACTTAGTTAACATATAGTGTAATAATGGTTTTAGGAGTAGAATTTAGTGATTCATCATTTACATGTAATATCCAACACTCACCCCAGCAAGTTCCCTCCTAAATGCCCATCACCACTTAACCCATGACACAACCAACCAACCCTCCAGCAACCCTAAGCTTGTTCTCTATAGTTAAGAGTCACTTGGAGGGGGCAAGATGACAAAGAAGTAGGGAGCTTTGTGCATTGCACTCGCCCCCATATCTCACACGGAAAAGATCTGAGGCCATAGGAAAATTCACAGAACCCAAGAGATTGGGAGACAAAGGACACAGAATCCACTGAGAAAGCCTTCTAACGTGAGTGAGAACTGGGGAAGATAAACTCAGGCAGGGATCGGAGACTGGAGGGACTGG
Organism: Proteles cristata cristata; assembly: GCA_017311185.1. Classification (NCBI taxonomy): domain Eukaryota; kingdom Metazoa; phylum Chordata; class Mammalia; order Carnivora; family Hyaenidae; genus Proteles; species Proteles cristata. The sequence goes on along the minus strand of JAESUZ010000408.1, from coordinate 35,625 downwards.
CGATCCCCCTCTGTGGGGAGTGAGGGGAAAAGACAGAGTCTGAAACTACTCAAGATACGGGCCCTGCCTCTGGGAAACAGAAAAATCTCTGCTTGGGGCATAGAAGGATGGTGCGTGCCAAATCCCCACACGCGAAATCATCCCGGAGCGGCTGCTCACTCGCTGGCACCACTCCTTTGTTCCTTTGTATTCCCAGTGCGGCTGGATTCCTGGAGGAGCCATGCACGGACAAGAGATGAAGAAGGGCACTACACAGTAATTACAGGGTCCATCCATCAGGAGGAACTAACAGTCATAAATGTCTACGCACCGAGTATGGAAGCACCTAAATATCTAAAACAATTAATCACAATCAGAAACAGGCTTATGGATAAGAATGTGCTAATAGCAGGGGACTTCAATACTACCCTTACAGCAATGGATAGGTCAACCACACAGAAAATCACTAAAGAAATAATGGACTTGAAAGACACATTGGACCAGATGGATCTGACGGATATATTTAGAACTTTATGTCCTGAGGCCATGGAATTTACTTTTTTCTCAAGGGCGCATGGCACATTCTCCAAGATAGATCACATACTGGGACATAAAACAGTCCTCAATAAATATAAAAGAATACAGATCATACCATGCACACTCTCAGAACATAATGCTTTGAAACTTGAAATCAATCACTGGAAGAAGTCTGGAAAACCTCCCAAAACATGGAGGCTTAAGAATACCCTACTAAAGAATGAATGGATCAATCAGGCAATTAGAGATGAAATTAAAAAAAATATATGGAAACACAGGAAAATGAAAACACAATAATCCAAATTCTATGGGATGCGGCAAAGGCAGTCCTCAGGGGAAAGTACATTGCTCTCCAGGCCTATTTCAAGAAATTAGAAAAAGTGCAAGTCCAAAATCTAACAGCTCAACTAAAGGAACTAGAGGCAGAGCAACAAGAATGCCCTAAACCCAGTAGAAGAAGAGAAACAGTAAAAATTAGATCAGAAATAAACAACGTACAGACCAAAGAAACAATTGAACAAATCAATGAAACCATAGTTGTTTTTTTGAAAAAATAATCAAAATTGACAAACCTCTAGCCAGGATTCTCAAAAAGAAAAGAGAGAGCATCCAAATAGACAAAATTATGAATGAAAATGGACTTATTACAACCAACCCCTCAGAAATACAAGCAATTATCAGGGAATACTACGAAACATTATATGCCAACAAATTGGACAACATAGAAAAAATGGACAAATTCCTAAACACACACTCCCTACCAGAATTCACACAGGAAGAAATAGAAAACCTGAACAGACCCATAACGAGTGAAGAAATCGAATCAGTAATCAAAAATCTCCCAACAAACAATAGCCCTGGACCTGACGGCTTTCCTTGGGAATTCTACCAGACATTTAAAACAGAATTAATCCCAATTATTCTCAAGCTATTCCAAAAAATAGAAACCGAAGGAAAACTCCTGGACTAATTTTTTATGAAGCCAGCATCACTCTGATTCCCAAGGCAGACAGAGATCCAGCAAAAAAAGAGAACTACAGGCCAATATCCTTGATGAATACGGATGCAAAAATCCTTAACAAGATCCTTGCAAATCTAACCCAGTTGTACGTAAAAAGAATCATACACCAAGATCAAGTGGGATTCATTCCTGGGTTACAGGGCTGGTTCAACATTCGCAAATCAATCAGTGTGACACATCATATCAACAAAAGAAAAGATAAAAACCATATGTTCCTGGGGCGCCAGGGTGGCTTAGTCGGTTAAGCGTCCGACTTTCGCTTGGGTCATGATCTCGCGGTTCGTGGGTTCGAGCCCCGCGTCAGGCTCTGTGCTGACTGCCAGCTCAGACCCTGGAGCCTGTTTCAGCCTGTGACTCCCTCTCTCTCTGACCCTCCCCTGCTCACACTGTCTCTCTCTCTCCTAAAAATAAATAAAATAAAAAAAAAACATATGTTCCTGTCAATAGATGCAGAAAAAGCACTTGACAAAATACAGCATCTCTTCTTTTTTTTTTTTACAGTAATAATAAGGGATTTTATTTTTTTATTTTTATTTTTTCAGATGCAAGATGCTTCCAAATTTTATTTGACTCTAGATAAAGTAGGGATAAAAGGAACCTACTTAAACATCATAAAAGCCATCTATGAGAAGACTTTAGCTAACATCATCCTCAATGGGGAAAAACTGAGAGCTTTCCCCCCAAAATCAAGAACACAGCAGGGATATCCTTCTCACCACTGTTGTTTAACATTGTGCTGGAGGTCCTAGCATCAGCCATCAGACAGCAAAAGGAAATCAAAGGCATCAGAATTAGCAAAAGGGAAGTCAAATTTTCATTCTTCGCAGATGACATGATACTTACATAGAAAACCCGACAGACTCCACCAGAAGCTTACTAGAACTGATTCAAGAATTCAGTCAAGTGGCAGGATACAAAATCAATGAAAAGAAATCGCTTTCATTTTTATACACCAACAATAAAGCAACACAAAGAGAAATGAAGAAGCTGATCCCATTCACAAATGCACACAATACCATAAAATATCTAAGAATAAACCTAACCAAGGGTACAAGAGATCTGTATGATGAAAACTATAGAACACTTATGAAGGAAACTGAAGAAGAAACAAAGAAATGAGAAAACATTCCATGCTCATGGATAGGAGGATAAATATACTTAAAATGTCATTACTACCCATAACAATCTACACATTCAATGCAATTCCAATCAAAATTGCATCAGCATACTTCTCAAAACTAGAACAATGTATCCTAAAATTTGTATGGAACCACAAAAGTCCCCGAATAGCCAAAGTAATACTAAAGAATAAAACCAAACCGGGAGGTATCTACATCACAGACTTTAGCCTCTACTACAAAGCTGTCATTCTAAAGACAGTATGGTATTGGCACAAAAACAGACACATAGACCAATGGAACAGAATTGAGATCTCAGAAGTGGTCCCAAAAGTATACAGCCAACTGATCTTTGACAAAGAAGGAAAGAATATACAATGGAAAAGACAGTCTTTTTAACAGATGGTGCTGGAAGAACTGGACAGCAACATGCAGAAGAATGAAACGAGATCATTTGCTCACAGCATACACAAAAATAAACTCAAAATGGATACAGGACCTGAACGTGAGACAGGAAATCATCAAAACCCTAGAGGAGAAAGCAGGAAACAACCTCCTTGACCTCCACCGCAGTATTTCTTACTTGACACATCCACAAAAGCAAGGGAGTCAAGAACAAAAATAAACTATTGGGACCTCATCAAGATTATAAGCTTTTGCACGGCAAAGGAAACAATCCACAAAACTAATCGGTAACTAACGGAATGGGAAAAGATAGTTGCAAATGACATATCAGATAAAGGGTTAATATCCAAAATCTATAAGGAACTCACCAAACTCCACGCCCGAGATACGAACAACCTAGTGAAGAAATGGGCAGGAGATATGAACAGACACTTCTCCCAAGAGGACATCCAGATGGCCAACAGACACATGAAACGATGCTCAGCATCCCTCCTCATCAGGGAAATACAAATCAAAACCACACTGAGATACCACCTCATGCCAGTCAGAGTGGCTAAAATGAACAAATCAGAGAACTCTAGATGCTGGCGAGGATGTGGAGAAACGGGCACCCTCCTACACTGTTGGTGGGAATGCAAACTGGTGCAGCCCCTCTGGAAAACAGTGTGGAGGTTCCTCAGGAAACTAACAATAGAACTCCTTAAGTGTGTTTACTACCCAACGAAATCTACAAATTCTATTAAATCTCTACCAAAATGCTGGGAATGTAAACTGGTATAGCCTCTCTGGAAAACAGTGTGGAGGTTCCTCAAAACTAACAATAGAACTCCCCTATGACCCAGCAATAGCACTGCCAAGAATTTACCCAAGGGATACAGAAATGGTGATGCATAGGAGCACATGTACCCCAATGTTCATAGCAGCACTCTCCACAATAGCTAAAACATGGAAAGAGCCTAAGTGTCCATCAACAGATGAATGGATCAAGAAGATGTGGTTTATCTATACCATGGAATACTACATGGCAATGAGAAACAATGAACTCTGGCCATGTGTAGCAACATGGATGGACCTTGAGGGTGTTATGCTGAGCGAAATAAGTCAGGCAGAGAAGGACAAATATCATATGTTTGCACGTATAGGAGGGTTAGGAGGAACTTAACGGAGAACCGTGGGAGAGAAGAAGGGGAGAAATAGTGGGGGAGAGGGTGTGACGCAAACCATGAGAGATTCTTGAATACTGAGAACAAACTGAGGACTGATGTGTGTGTGGGGAAAGAGGGGAGATGGGCATGGAGGGGGACACTTGTAGAGATAAGCACCGGGTGTTATATGGAAAACAACTTGACAATAACCTATTTGTAATAAATAAATAATAAATAAATAAATAAATAAATAAATAAATAAATAAATAAAAAATAAAGTAAGTTTCTTGTAGGTAGAATAGAGATGAGTGTTTTTATATTTTTTAGTTTTTTAAATATTTTTATTTATTTCTAGGAGAGAGAGAGAGACAGCGTGAGCAGGGGAGGGTCAGAGAGAGAGGGAGATACAGACTCTGAAATAGGCTCCAGGCTCTGAGCTGGCAGTCAGCACAGAGCCCGATGCGGGGCTCAAACCCACGAACTGCGAGATCATGACCTAAGTGAAAGTCGGACGGTTAACCGACTAAGCCACCCAGGCCCCCCATAGATGAGTGTTTTTAAAATCCAATCCATCATCTTACGTCTGCTGATTGGAGTAGTCTATTTACATTCATATTAAATATTGACATATGTATTTATTGTCATTTATTATTTGATTGTATTTGTTTCTGAAGATTTTCTCTGATCTTTTCTTTCTTCCATGGTTTACCCATTTACTTAGGAATACATTTGGATTTATTTCTCCTTAGTCTGCATATTTATTAGTGGATTTTGATATATGGTTACCGTTAGGATTTTATACACCATCTTCATATAGCAATCTTTATTAAGTTGGTTATTACGTTTGAACCCATTTTTTCCTCCTTCAGACATTTTAGGTATGTGTTGTCATCTTTTACATCTTTTTATCTTGTGAGTTCCTTGAATGATTTTTTTCCAGGGAGAAGAAGGGGAGAAATCATGGGGGAAAGGGAGAGAGGCAAACCATGAGAGACTCTTGAATGCTGAGAACAAACTGAGGACTCATGGGTGTGGGCGGGAGGGGGGAGATGGGCATGGAGGAGGGCACTTGTGGGGATGAGAACCGGGTGTTATATGGAAACCGACTTGACAATAAAGTATCTGTAAAATAAATAAATAAATAAATAAATGTGAAAAAAAAAGAGTCACTATGGTTTCTTTCCCTCTCGTTTTTGTTTTCTTATTTTCCCTTCCCTCCTCCTATATGCATCTGTTTTCTTTCTTAAACTCCACATGAGTGAATCATATGATATTTGTATTTCTCTGCCTAAATTATTTTGCTTAGCATAATACACTCTAGCACCTTCCACGTTGTTGCAAATGGAAAGATTTTAATATTTTTAATTGCTGAGTAGTATTCCACGCCATATTTTCTTTATTCAAACATCAGTCAATGGACATTTGGGTTCTTTCCAAAATTTGGTTATCGTTGAAAGCACTGCTATAATCATTGAGATACAAGTGCCCCTTCTAATCAGTACTTTTGTATCCTTTGGATAAATACCTAGAAGTGAAATTTCTGGGTTGTAGGGTAGTTCTTTTATTTTGTTAAGTATTATCCATACAGATTTATTTAGCCACTCTTTAGGGAGTGGCTACACTATTTTGCAATCCCACAAAAACTGCAAAACTGTTCCCCTTTCTCCGCATACTTGCCAACATCTATCGTTTCCTGTGTTGTTAAGTTTAACCATTCTGAAAGGTACAATATAGAGTATCATTGTGGTTTGATTTGTATTTCCCTGGATGAGTTATGTTAAGAATCTTCACATTTCTGTTAGCCATCTAGATGTCTTTTTTTTTTTTTCATTTCTAGGAGAGAGAGACAGCGTGAGCAGGGGAGGGTCAGAGAGAGAGGGAGTCACAGACTGAAACAGGCTCCAGGCTCTGAGCTGGCAGTCAGCACAGAGCCCGATGCGGGGCTCGAACCCACGAACCGCGAGATCATGACCTAAGCGAAAGTCGGACGCTTAACCGACTAAGCCACCCAGGCGCCCCTAGATGTCTTCTTTTGTAACGTTTTCTGTTCATGTCTTCTGCCAACTATTTCTCTGAAAAAAAATTTTTTTTTTGGTTTTGTGTTTGACAGGTTCTATATAGATTATGGATACTTACCTTTTATCCATTATTCACTTGTAAATATCTTCTCAAATTCCATCAGTTGCATCTAAGTTTTGTTGATTATTTCCTTCATATGCAGAAATTTTTTATCTTGATGAGGTCTAATAGTTTATTTTTGTTTTGTTTCCCTTGCTTCCACAGATCTGTCTAGAAAGAAGTTTCTGTGATGAAGGACAAAGTGGTCGTTGCCTGTTTTCTCTAGGATTTTGATGGTTTCCTCTTTTATACTTAGGTCTCTCATCCATTTTTAATTTGTTTTTATATGGAGTAAGAAAGTGGTCCATGTTCATTCTTCTGTATGTTGCTACCCAATTTTCCAAATACCATTTGCTGAAGAGAAAGTCTTTCCATTGGATATTCTTTCCAGCTTTGTTAAAGATCCATTAGCCATACAATTGTGATATATTTCTGCGTTCTTTGCTTGATTGATCTATGTATCTGCTCTGTGCCATACTGTTTTGATGATTACAACTTGTAGTCCAGAAGTCTGATGCCTCCAGATTTTTCCCCCAATGTTTCTTTGGCTAATAGGAGTCTTTTCTGGTTCCATTCAATTTTTAGAATTGGGTGTTCTAGTTCTGTGAAGAACGCTGGTGTTATTTTGATAGTGATTGCATTGAAGTTTTAGATCGCTTTGGGTAGTATAGACATTTTAACAATATTTATTCTTCCAATCCACGAGATGGAGCGATTTTCCATTTCATTGTGTCTTCTTCAACTTATTTCATAAGTTTTCTATAGTTTTCAATGTACAGATGTTTTACCTCTTTGGTTAGCTTTATTCATAAGTATCTTATGGTTTTGGTTCAATTGTAAATGGGATAGATTTCTTGGTTTCTCTTTCTGATGCTTCATTATTTGTGTATAGAAATACAACTGGTTTGTGTGCATTTATTTTATATCCCATAACTTTGCTGACTTCATGTATTAGTTCTACCAGTTTTTTGGTGGAGTTTTTTCGGGGTTCCACATAGAGTTTCTTGTCATCTGGGAAGAGTAAAAGTTTAACTTCTTCCTTACTGATGTCTATGGCTTTGATTCTTTTTGTTTTCTGATTACTAAGGTTAGGACATTCAGTGCCAGGCTAAACAACAGTGGTGAATGTGGACTCCCTTGTCATGTGCCTGACCTTAGGAGGAAACATCTCAATTTTATCCCATAGAGGATATTAGCTGTGGGTCTTTTACATATGGTATTTTTGATGTTGAGGTATGTAACTTATGTCCCTACTTTCTTGAGGGCTTTTATAAGTAAAATATGTTTATTTTGCCAAATTTTTTTTCTGCTTTTATTGAGAGGATCATGTCGTTCTTCTTATTTTATTATGTGATGTATCACGTTGATTGATTTCCAGATATTGAACCAATCCTGTAGCCCAGGAATCCATCCCATGTGATCATGGTGAATAATTTCTTTAATGTATTGTTGGATTCAGTTTGCTAATATCTTGTTGAGAATTTTTGCGTCCATGTTCATCAATAAAATTGTCCTGTTATTCTCCGTTTGGGTAGGGTCATTACTTTCAGAATCAAGGAAATGCTGGCCTCATAGAATGAGTTTGGAAGTTTTTCTTCTGTTTCTATTTTTGGAACACTTCAAAAGAATAGGTATTAACTCTTCTTTAAATGTTTGGTAGGATTTTCCTGGCAAGCAATCCAGCCCTGGACCCTTGTTTATCGAGAGATTTTTGATTGTTGATTCAATTTCTTTGCTGGTTTGGATCTGTTCAAATTTGCTATTTCTTTCTGTTTCAGTTTTGGTAGTTTAAATGTTTCTATTAATTTATTCATTTCTTCCAGATTGGCCAATTTTATGGCATAAAATTTCTTATAATATCCTCCTTTTATTGTTTGTATTTCTGTGGTGTTGATTGTGAACTCTCCTCTTTCATTTGGAATTTTATTTATTTGGGTCCTTTCCCTTTAATTTTTAACAAATCTAGCTAGGGACAATCAATTTTGTTGATTATTTCAACGAACCAGCTCCTAGTTTCATTGATCTATTCTACTGTATTTTTAATTTAGATATTATTCATTTCTGCTCTAACATGTATTACCTTTCTTCTGCTGGTTTTAGACTTCATGTTTTATTCTGTTGCCAGATTCTTTAGGCATAAGATTAGGATGTGTATTTGAGACATTTATTCCTTTGTATGAAAGACTGGGTTGCTATATAATTCCCTCTTATGACTGCCTTCGCTGTATCACAAAGGTTTTAGATGGCTGTGTTTTTATTTCTGTTGCCTTCCATATGTTTTTTAATTCCTCTTTACATTCTTGCTTAATCCATTCATTCTTTAGTATTTGTATTTCAAATTTTTTCTTATGTTTTATTTGAAGTTTCATAGCATTGCAGCAGAAAAATGTGCATGGTAGGATCTGGATCTTTTTGTACTTGTTGAGGGCTGATTTGTGACCAGTATGTGTTCTATTCTGGAGAATATTACATGGCACTCAAAAAGAATATGCATTCTGCTGTTTTAGGATGAATGTTCTGTGTATCGTTCAAAGCCATTTTTTTCCTTGTTTATTTTCTGCTAGATGATCTGTCCATTGCTGTAAGTAGGGTGTAAAATTCCCCTATTATTCTATTTTTATCAATGAGTTTATTTATGTTTGTGATTAATTGGTTTATCTATTTAGGTTCTTTCAAGCTGGGGGCATAGGTATTTAAAATCATTAGAGATTTTTGGTGGATAGACCCTTTAATTGTGATATAATGTCCTTCATCTCTTGTTACAGTCTTTTAAAAAAAATCTAGTTTGTCTGATGTAAGTGGGGCACTCTAGCTCCCTTTAGATATCTATTAGCATGATACACGTTTCTGCAACTCCTCACTATCAATCTGCAGGTGTCTTTACGTCTAAAATGAGTCTTTTGTAGGCATCATATAGGTGGATCTTGTCTGTTTGGTTTTTTATCCATTTTATACCCTATGTCTTTTAATTAGAGCATTTAGTACATGTACATTCAGAGTGTTTATTGAAAGATATGAACTTAGTTCCGTTATTTTGCCTGTAGTGTTGGTGTTTCTGGTGATGTTCTCTGATCCTTTCTAGTCTTTGTTGTTTTTGGTCTGTTTTATTTTTTTTTTCTCTCTCTCTACTAATAGAATACTATTTAAAATTTCTGGAAGGGCTGGTTTATTGGTCACGTACTCCTTTAGTTTTTGTTTGTCTGGGAAACTATTTCTCTCTCCTTCTATTGTGAATGACAGCATTTCTGTATAAAGAATTCCTGGCTGCATATTTCTCCCTTTCAGCATGTTGAATATTTACTGCCACTCCTTTCCGGTCTGCCAAGTTTCTGCGGACAGATCTGCTGTGGATCTGAACTGTCTTCCCTTGTAGGTTAAGAACTTTCTTTTCCCTTCATGCTTTTAAGATTATTTTCTTCCTTGTCTGTGTACTTTGTGACTTTGACATGGCATGCCTTGGTGATGGTCAATTTTTGTTGAATCTAATGGGAGTTCTCTGCACTCCTTGGATTTTTTGTCTATGTCCTTCCCAGATTAGGGAACTTTATTCTATAATTTGTTCACATAAACTTTCTGTCCTTTTTGCTCTCACTTCTTCTACTTGGACTCCTATCATACGGATGTTATTCCTCCTTATTAAGTCATTGAGTTATCTATGTCTTGTATCATTATCTTTTGCCTTTTATTCCTTCTTTTATTTCTGATTCATTGCTTTCCATGATTATATCTTCTACATCACTGATTTGCTGCTCTACTTTATCCATCTGTCCCATAACAGCATCCGTTCAAGAATGTATCTCGATTATAGCACTTCGAACTTTGGCCTGACTAGATTTTCATTCTTTTATCTCTGCATAAAGGGATTCTCTGGTGTCTCCTATGCTTTTTTTCAAACCAAGTAATCTTATAATAGTGTTTTCAAATTCTAATTCAGACATTTTTTTTATATCTGCCTTGATTAAATCCCTGGCTCTAATTTCTTGATTCTCTTGTTTTGGTGAATTACTCTGTCTTGACATTTTGGAGGAACAAAAAAATTAATAAATTAAAAAAAATTAAAGTTAAAATCAATCTAAAAACAAAATTCAAAAAAAAAAAATGACACTAGATCCTAGGTGTGTTTCTGCTTGTTGAGAGAAGCTTGATACATAAGTGAAAAAAGAAAAAAAAATAGTTTAAAAATTAAAAGCATGTAAACAATAATATAGAATAAAATAAGATAAAGAAAATAAAATAGGATAAAAAGTTTACTCTTTCTGCATCCATGAAAGAAAAGGAAAAAGAGAGAAAACAGAAAATGACATAAGCAAAAACAGAAGCAAAGGAAACAAAGAAGCGTACAGAATGAAACCTGGATGAAGTTAGCTCCAGTTCCCCCTTAGAACTGAAGACTTGCAGTACACTTTAATCTATCAACTAAGCAGGTGGAAGGGATTTGTGCTGGTTTTCTCAGGGGCGGGGAGTTATCTGGAAGGCACAGGTGGGTGGGACTTGCTTTGAAGGCTCTTTTCTCCACTGGGCAGTGCGGTTTATCTCGTTGTGGTAGATCAGTGTGTGTGCGCAGTACATGCACTAGAGATGAAAATAGCTTTACCCATGGTGTGAGAATTTCAAGCCCTCATAGATGTGCAATCAATCACTCCCCCTATGTTTCAGTGTTCTGTCAGTTCCCTGCCTTTACCCTGTCTGTCCAAGCTGTCTGGCTTCCAGACAGTACTCCCTCTAGAATTTATCTCAGATGGGACTGTGTTTCAAAACCCAATACTTCAGAGACACCTGTGGCATGGACATGCACTGCTTCTATCAGTGAGGGTCTTGCAGAGCAATGGCAGGCTACTGACTTGTCCTGGAAAATGTTCTCATAATTGCACAGTGGTGGAGGCTCAGAGTTTATGACAAATCACAACACACAGCAAGCGTCAGGTTTTGCTGAACTCACCTGGCATCTTTGTTCCCATGTTAGTAAATTTGGCAGCTCTCCAGTGTCCACCAGGACTTTTGCCCACGCGGTGGCTGTATCACCTCTACCAAATGCATTCTAAGCAGGGGAACTACTTATCTCCTTGTGGGACATGGATGTCTCAGACACTGCTTCTGGGGATTAGCTCTACTTCCTAGTTGAAGCACTTCCAGGCACTGAGCTCTGAAACTTCAGCCTTCGTGCTCCATGTTTATAAAAAAAACTGGAAATATTGAAACCCTCTCTTCTTTCCCTGTCAATGGTTTTGGGGAACAGATTTCTTGTTCAGTCTCCTGCAAGTTTTTTCTCTTTCTTTCTCTTTCTCTCCACCTAATTTCAGGGGGGATTATTTTTTCTCCTTGTTTCCAGTGCGATGCACTCCTCCATCCTTTCTCTTTCTCATTCTGTCCTCTCTCCATGGAAATAGCTCCTTATCACCTGTGGCACCTTGGCTTTTCTCTTCCCCAATTCACCTCTCTGAACCACATAACTACCATGTTCTCTGGCTCAAATTATCAATATTGTTGCGTTAATCCTCAGATCAATTTCCTAGGTGTTCAAAATGGTTTGTTGCTGATCTAGCTGTGTGTTAGGGACAAGATAATCTCAGAGTCCCAATTCCATTCCACCATCTTAACTCCAAAGTCTTTTTTCGTTAGCTGGTTTTTTGTTTTAATGATCTGTTCATCTATGTAAGTGGGGTATTATGTCCTCCAGTATTATTGTATACTTATCGATAAATTTATTTATATTTGTAAACTGTATTATGTATTTTGGTTCTGACATCAATATTGACAATTGTTATATCGTCTTGTTGCATTGTAATCTTTATTACTATTTAGTGTCCTTTTTGTCTTTTCATATAGTCTTTGTTTTAAAGTCTAATATCTCTGATATAATTGTTGCCACTCCATCTTTCTTTTGAATTCCACTTACATGAGAAATATTTCTTCATTCCCTGACTTTCAGTCTGCAGGTGTTTCTGGTTCTTCTTTTTTTTATTATTATTCACTCTGTCACCCTATGTCTTTTGATTGGAGCATTTGGTCCATTTACATTCAAAGTAATTATTGATCAATATGTATTTATTTCCATTTTGTTACTTTTTTTGTTGTTCCTATTGTAGTTTTTCTATGATCCTTTTCTAAACTTTCTTTCATGGAATGCCTGTTTTCTTTAGTGATATACATGGATTCCTTTCTAATCTTGTCACATGTATTACTCGTTTTTGATTTGTGGTTACCATTAGGTTTATATATTACATCTGCAAATAGCAGTCCATGTTCAGTTGATGTTTGCTTACATTTGAACCAATTCTTATTTTTCTACCCCCTCAGGTTTATGTATATGGTGTCATTTTACATCCATTTATTTTCTGGCCTTCTTGATTTTTTAAAAAATTGTTTAATGTTTTATTTATTTTTTGAGAGACAGAGCATGAAGGGGGGAGGAACACACAGAAGGAGAGACATGGAAACTGAAGCTGGCTCCAGGCTCTGAGCTCTCAGCACAGAGAGCTGGGAGCAGGGCTCAAACTCATGGACCGCGAGATCATGACCTGAGCTGAAGTCAGAGCTTAAACAACTGAGCCACCCAGGCATTCCAACTTTTTTTTTTTTTTATTAAGAAATACTTGTTTTCACTCCCTTTTTGTTTCCTACTTGTCATACTCTCATTTATGGTCTTTCTTTCCCATTCAAATAATCCCCTTTAATATTTTTGTAGGGTTGTTTTAGTGGTCATGAGATACTTTAGTTTTTGTTTGTCTGAGATACTGTTTATCTGTCCTATTCTGAATGATAACCTCGATGGGTAGAGTGTTCTTTCCGTAGAGTTTTCTCTTTCAGTACTTTGAATATATTATGTCATTCCCTTCTGGCTTGCAAAGCTTCTGCTGAAAAATCTGCTGATAGCCTTATATAGTTTTCTTTGTACATGACTGTCATCTTTTCTTTTTCTGGCCTTATTTTTTTTTTCCTTTATCACTATTTGTGTCATTTTGATTACTATGTGTCTTAGTGTAAGCATCCCTTGGTTGATTTTGTTGGGGGGACTTGTGTTCCTCCTGAATTTAGATATCTGTCTCCTTCCCCAGATTAGGTAAGTTTCCAGCTACTTTTTCCTCAAATAGATGTTCTGCCCTATTTTTATTTCTCTTACTTTTCCAGGATCCCTATAATATGAATGTTATTACACTTGAAATCAATGAGTTCCCTAAGTCGATATCATTTGTCATACTTTTTTCTTCATTTGTTCAGCTTGATCACTTTCCATTACTTTGTCTTCCAATTCATTAGCTTTTTCCTCTGTTTATTTCAGCATTCTATTCCATTAACTTTATTATTAATTTCATTTAATGTGTTCTTCATCACTGATTGGTTCTTTTTTTATCTCTGTATTGAGGTCTCTCTGATGTCCTTCATTCTTCTCAAGTCCAGTGAGTATCTTTATGATCATTACTTTAAGTTCTCTATCAGGCTTGTTACTTCTATCCATTTTGCTTAAGTATCATGCTATGGTTTTTGCCTATTATTTCATTTGTGACATAGTCTTCTTTTTCCTCATTTTGTATAAAACTCTCTATGTCTGCTTCTCTGTGTTAGAAAATTCAGATGTGTCTTGCTCTTGAAAGTAGTAGGTAGGACATGAACTTTTAACTAGATGGTGCTGGTCCAACTCTACACGAGACACACTTCCTTAGTGGAGACTGAGGCTGGCTGGACAGCTCCACAATTTGCAATTGCACAGGAGGGGGTGTAGTGTGACAAGCTGTTTGTTTCAGTCTTCCTTCACAGACGATGGCCAGCCATCATGAAAACTGGGGCCAGTGGATGCCACTCTGCACAGCACACATGAGAGAAGTGCATTTTTAACAAGGTACTGGGACAGGAGATCTGCACCACAAGGACTGAGGCAGGTCTGGATGGGGGAGATACAGGGTGCAGTGCAAGCAAGTTAGGTGGTATGAACCAGCTTTGTACTGGTTTCTATACATGTCTACAGGTTTGTGGTAGGGAGAGAATGGAATGGAAACTGCAAGCTCCTTTGTTCCTGGAGAAGTCCCTTGTGGGAAACTTCTATTGTGTCTTATTTTAAGAAATTATAACAGCAACCCCAACCTTCATCAGCCCACCATCCTGATCAGTCCACACTCATCAAAATGGAGGCAAGACCATCCTTCAACAAAAAAGATTAAGACTCACTGAAAGCTTAGATGTTGGTTAGCACTTTTCTAGTAAAAGCTTTTAATTATGTACATTTTTGACATAATGTTATTGCAGACTTATTGGACTATAGCATAGTGTAAACAAAAGTTTTATATGCATCGGGGAAACATAAAATTTATTTGACTTATTTTATTATGATACTTGCTTTAAATAATGGGGGAGATTATTCAAGTTTCCAGCTAAGTTTTGGAAAATGAGTTTAATACTGACTGTTAAAAATCTTTCTAAAATATATTGAAGCATGCATGGGTCAAAGTTTTTAAACATGCATTTGGTCTGGGATAAAAATTGGAATTCAACAGCAAAAAAGAGAGAATGAGAATGGCAAAATGTTCATAATTCTTAAAGCTGGATATTATATACATGGAATTTCATTTTTAATGTTCTTTATACCTTTGGTTATATTTAAAAGTTTTCATAACAAATAAAAGCAAACTCTAAAATACAGCACTTTCAAAATTTTTACTAGTAGAGTTTATTCAATGTAGTTTATATCTTCTTTTACTTCACTGAAGAAATTTCCAGATAACTACATGCCCAAAACCTTACTCATGTTATGTCATTTAATTTTTCATACCATCCATTTTATGTAGATACTACTGAATTTTACAGATAAGGAATTGAAAGTTGAGAATTGGTGGCAGGCAAGTCCGTTTGACTACAAAACTCAATTGGTTCTGAATGTCCCCACTTTAATAAAGACCTTTCTCTCACTATGTGGGACTGCAGACACTAGTAAGTATGAGAGAGAAGACTAGATGTTCCTAAGATCTGTGAAATATTTGTTTGTGTTTGGTTTGTGTTTTATTAATTCCTTAGTAAACATTCATTTCAATATTTTTGTTATCTTGAATGGTTAGTTTCATTCTCTAAAAAGCAGAGAATAACATTAAAGATAAGCTCATAAATTTGAAAGTTAAAGTCCAGGAAAATATGTGAGGCATACTTATATTTAAAAATTAGTTAATTTAGCTATGTATCCAACTGTATTTCTTTTCTAAATCTAGCAACCATAGGTAAATTATTTGGATCATTGTGAATTGAAATTTTAATAAACACTGAAAGAAACACTGATATATTACTGACAACTATAACTTTATCCCCAAAAGAGGTTCAAAATAGTAAGTAGAATATGACTCAAATTTTTCATACTGAATAAGTACTGTATTTTAATAAGAAAAAATCATTTTTTCACAAATAAATTGAAAGACATCCAATGCACATGGATTGGAAGAATCTATATTGTTAATATGTCCATACTACCCAAAAGAATCTACACATTTACTATAGTTCTTATTAAATACCAACTGCAGTTTTCACAGAACTAGTTAAAGTAAAACTAAAATTTGTATGGGACCACAAATACCTGAATAGCTAATTCAATCTTGAGAAAGAACACACTGCTTGGAGTTATCACAATCCTAATTTTCAAGATATGTGACAAAGCTCTAGTATTCAAAATGGTATGGTAGTGGCACAAAAATAGACACATAGATCAATTGAACAGAATACAGATCCTTGAAACAAAAACCAACTTTTATATGGTCAATTAATCAATGACAGAGGAGGCAAAAATATTTACTTCAAAAAACTACAGTCTTTTCAAAAATGATGCTGGAAATACTGCACAACAATATGCAAAAATAAATAAATAAAAGTGGACCATTGTTTTATACCATGTACCAAAATAAACTCAAAATGGATTAAAAATCTAGATGTGAGACATGAAACTAGTAGAAGAAAACATAGGCATTCATTTTTTTTGGCATTATCCATAAAAACATTTATCTATATATGTCATCTCAGGAAGAGAAGCAAGAGCAAAATTAAACTATTGGGATTACACCAAAATAAACAAACTGTTGCTCAGCCAAGAAAACCATCAACAAAACAAAAAAGCAACCTATAAATGGAAAATTTGCAAATGAGATATCCAATAAGAGGTTAATATCCTAAATGCACAAAAATTATACAACATACAAAAAATATTTTAAAAATGGGCAGAGGGACATATATACCAGCCGACAGCAACATAGGCCACAGTGAAAGATTGAAAGATCTTCTAGGAAGAGTAATAATACAAGGTTGACCATTTATAACATTCTTATTCAACACAGTACTTGAAGTCATAACCAAAAATCAGGCAAGAAAAAGAGGGGAAAACATACAAAACAGAAAAGGAGTAAAGCTGTGTCTCTTTGTAAAATATGTGATCTTATATCTAGAAAATCTTAAAGACTTCACACACACACACACACACACACACACACACACACACACATAATAAATTCAATAATGCTGCAAGAAATGAAATAAATACATAAAATTCAGTTGTGTTTTTATACAGTAATAGTGAATTATTAGAAAGATAATTTAGGGGCGCCTGGGTGGCTTAGTCGGCTGAGCGTCCGACTTTCGCTTGGGTCATGATCTCACGGTTCGTGGGTTCGAGCCCCACGTCGGGCTCTGTGCTGACTGCCAGCTCAGAGCCTGGAGCCTGTTTCAGTCTGTGACTCCCTCTCTCTCTGACCCTCCCCTGCTCACGCTGTCTCTCTCTCTCTCCTGAAAATAAAAAAATAAAAACTAAAAAAAAGGAAGATAATTTAAAATTTTTTATTTATAATAGCATCAAAAACAATAAAATAATTATGAATAATTAAAATGAGGTGAAAGATTATTACAAGAAACTACAAAGATATTGTTGAAGGAAATTGAACAAAACACAAATAAATGGAAAGATATATTGTGCTCATGGATTGGAACAATTAAAATTCTTAAATGTTCATACTACTGAAAACACAAAAGACTCCAAATAGATAATACAATCTTGAAAAAACGAAAAAAAAACCACGAAGGCACTGAGTTCCCTAAGTCTATTCTGGTGATCCATAATTTTTCTTTCTCTGTTTTGTTCAGCTTCATTATTTTTCATTATTCTATCTTCCAAATCACTTATTCTTTCCTCTGCATCTTTTAGTCATTATATCCAGTCGCTTTCAGATTTAAGTTATTGCATTTTTCATTTCTGATTGATTGTTTTCTAACTCTTTTATGTTTGTGGTACGGGTCTCCCTGATGTCTTCATTCTTTTCTTAATTCCAGAGTGTATTATGATTCTTGATTTAAATTCTGCATCAGGCATATTATTTATTTCTGTTTAGATTAGATCTCTGGCTGTGACCTTGTCTTATTCCTTCTTTTGGGATTAATTTCTCCATCTTGGCATTTTGTTTAAGCCTCTCTCTTCTTCTCTGTGTTAGAAAACCCTGTTATATGTTTCTTGCTCCTAAGAATAATGGCTTTATGAAGAAGAGATTATATAGTGTCCAGGGTCTGGCAATTCAGGGAGTGTGTCTTATATGCGCTGCACACACTCTGCTGCTTTGTTTGGGCTGCTCTATCCTTCAGGCCAGTAATCTGCAGAGATTTTCCTTGCCTACAGTGGACAGTGTTTGGATCTTGGCCAAAGTATGGCAGATTTAACTAGTGCTCTGGTCTGCTTGTTAAATGAGATCATGCTACTGGCTTGCAGAATCCTCTGGTCAGTAGATGTGGTGTGTGCAGTCATTTCCAATGATCTTCTGGAGAAGGGAACTATTGTTCTGGGCTTTAGGCACACTTTCCTGAGAAAAGCACTATTGGCAGAGTGTATGGGACAGGACTTAATGTAAGCAGGTTAGGCCACCAGTGTTGGCGCTGTGCTGTTCACTGAAGTGGACTTATGCTGTAGGGCTGGGGACAGAAATGGTGCCATCCAGCTCCTTTATCTTCTGAGAGGCGTCTCCATGCTTGCCGCTCTTAGGGAGGTACTCCCAGAAGAGCTAATAATTTCCCTTCATGTGTCTCAGAGATTTTTCAGATCACTGTTTTACACTGTCTCCAGGTTGCTTACCTACCTGGAGCAGCCTAGTGCATTTTGGACTCTATCCCAACCAACCCTGCTGACTTTTAAAAATGCAAGTTTTAGGGGTGTCTTTGTGGCTCAGTCAGTTAAGCGTCAGCCTTCGACTCAGGTCATGATCTCATGGTTCGTGGGTTCGAGCTCCGCATTGGGCTCTGTGCTGACAGCTAGCTCAGAGCCCGGAGCCTGCTTCGGATTCTTTGTCTCCCTCTCTCTCTGACCCTCCCCTGCTCACGCTGCCTCTCTCCTTCTCAGAAATAAATAAAACATTATTTTTTAAAATGCAAACTTTAGGGATGTGCTGGGTGGGGTACTACAGTGGTCTTCTAGGGGAGAGCCTCACTGTGCTGGGATGGATACAGGTTTCACCAAGAATGGCAGTCACACCAGAATGCAGAAGAATGGGATTTGGAGCAAAGCCGGTTAAACAAGCAGTGTTCAGCTTAGCCTCCCTCAGCAGGTGTCTCTGCACCTATTCTGAGGGTTTGGAGAGGGAAATGATGCCAGCCATCTCCTTTGTCTCCTGAGAGGGTTCTCCGTGCTTCCTAGTTTCAGGGAAGAACTCCTAGAAAATTAAATAGCTTCCCCTCTTGTGACCCAGATGTTTTTCAGATCACTGTTTTCACACTGTCTGTCTCTGGGTCGCTTGCCTGCTTGGAACAGTCCAATGCATTTTGTGATTTATCCCAACCAAGACTTTTGACTTTTAAAACTCCAAAATTTATAGACTTGGTGTGGTGGGGATGTGGGCTGGTTCTTTGTGGGAGGGTCTTGTCTCACTGGGACTGTTACAGGTTTGACTGTGCAGGGCCATTGTGTCAGAAAGCAGGGAAATGGGATTTGGAACAAAGCAGGCTAAACAGCCAATGTCTAGGTTAGCTGCATTCAAGCAGGTGTTTCTACACCCATGCTGAGGCTCAAGGGAGTGAAATGGTGCCCGCTGGCTCTTTTTTCTCAAGAGAGGCGATGACACCTCTCACAGATGCACTCCAGGAAGAGTGAAATTTTCTCCCCATGAGCTTTAGGGAATTCTCATATGACACCTTCTGTCCCAGAGCTTTTTCCCTGACTTCTCTGTATAATTAGGGCAGCACTCTCAGATCTCTACCATGGCCAAGCCCATCAACCTTTAAAACTCCAGTCTTTGTGGTGCGCCTGGGTGGCTCAGTCAGTTAAGCATCAGATTTCAGCTCAGGAGTTCGAGACCCCTGTTGGGCTGTGTGCTAACAGCTTGGAGCCTGGAGCCTGCTTTAGATTCTGTGTCTTCCTCTCTCTCTTTGCTCCTACAACACTTGCACTCTGTCTCTCTCCCTCTCTCTCAAAAATAAATAAACATAAAAAAACCCTCCTGTCTTTGAGTCCCACTAGTTGCGGAAACTCATGCAAATCAGCCTCTCTCATTTTCCCAGCCATCTGTTTTGGGGAAGTGTTCTTGTGCTTATCCCTGTGCATTCAACTCTCTCTCACTTTTCTCCATGACTGGGGCTCCCTCCCCTCCACAGCACCCGTGACCCACTTCTCCCCCACACCAAATATTCACACTTCAAACCTTCCTTGATATGGCCTCTTCTCTCCTTCTAGTTGTGCAGTTTGTTCTATCAGTGTTCAGGTCTATTTCTTGGGTATTCAAAATAATATGACAGTCATCTAATTGTGTTCAAGGGTTGAGACAAGTCTATGGATTCTCCTCCTATGCCACCATATTAGCTCTCTTCAGTCCACAGACCTTGAATCAGGAGGTCAATGGACATAATTATGCCTCACCAAATCCATATGTTCAAATTCTACCCCCTAATATATCAGCATATGAATGTATTCGAAAATAGAGTCTTTAAAGGGGTAATTAATTTAAGATGAGGTCCTTAGTGTGGGTTTTAACACATTATTGCTGGTGTCTTTATATTAAAGAAAATTAGAACACAAACAAGTACAAAAGAAAGACCATGTGAACACACAAGGAGAAGAAGGTTATCTACAAGCTATGAAGAGAAGCCTCAGAAGAAATCAACATTGTCGATCCCTGGATCTCAGATTACCAGACTCCATAAGTAAATCAATTTATTTTATTTTTAAGTAAGCCAACTTTTTTTAATTTTTTTTTACAAATAGTTTATTGTCAAATTAGTTTCCACATAACACTCAGTGCTCATCCCCACAAGTGTCCTCCTCCATGCCCATCCCTTCTCCCCCCCACATCCATCAGTCCTCAGTTTTTGTCAGCATTCAAGAGTCTCTCATGGTTTGCCTCTCTCCTTTCCCCCCACCATTTCCACCCTTCTTCTCCCCCTTGGTCCTCTGTTAAGTTCCTCCTAATCCTCCTATACGTGCACACATATATTTGTCCTTCTCTGCCTGACTTATTTCGCTCAGCATAACACCCTCAAGGTCCATCCATGTTGCTACACATGGCCAGATTTCATTGTTTCTCATTGCCATGTAGTATTCCATGGTATAGATAAACCACATCTTCTTGATCCATTCATATGTTGATGAACACTTAGGCTCTTTCCATGTTTTAGCTATTGTGGAGAGTGCTGCTATGAACATTGGGGTACATGTGCTCCTAGGCATCAACATTTCTGTATCCCTTGGGTAAATTCCTAGCAGTGCTATTGCTGGGTCATAGGGGAGTTCTAGTGTTAGTTTACTGAGGAACCTCCACACTGTTTTCCAGAGGGGCTGTACCAGTTTACATTCCCACCAACAGTGTAGGAGGGTGTCCTTTTCTCCACATCCTCGCCAGCATCTAGAGTTCTCTGATTTGCTTATTTTAGCCACTCTGACTGGCATGAGGTGGTATCTAGTGTGGTTTTGATTTGTATTTCCCTGATGAGGAGGGATGCTGAGCATCGTTTCATGTGTCTGTTGGCCATCTGGATGTCCTCTTTGAAGAAGTGTCTGTTCTTATCTTCTGCCCATTTCTTCACTGGGTTGTTTGTTTTTCGGGTGTGAAGTTTGGTGAGTTCCTTATAGATTCTGGATATTAACCCTTTATCTGATATGTCATTTGCAACTATCTTTTCCCATTCCGTTGGTTGCCTGTTAGTTTTCTGGGTTGTTTCCTTGGCTGTGCAGAAGCTTTTAATCTTGATGAGGTCCCAACTGTTTATTTTTGCTCTTGATTCCTTGCTTTTGGGGATGTGTCAAGTAAGAAGTTGCTGCGGTGGAGGTCAAGGAGGTTGTTTCCTGCTTTCTCCTCTAGGGTGTTGATAGTTTCCTGTCTCACGTTCAGGTCCTTTATCCATTTGAGTTTATTTTTGTGCATGGTGTGAGAAAATGATCTAGTTTCATTCTTCTGCATGTTGCTGTCCAGGTCTCCCAACACCATCTGTTAAAAAGGCTGTCTTTTTTTCCATTGGATATTCTTTCCTTCTTTGTCAAAGATGAGTTGGCTGTATACTTTTGGGTCCACTTCTGAGTTCTCAAGTCTGTTCCATTTCTCTATTTGTCTGTATTTGTGCCAATACGATACTGTCTTGATGATGACAGGTTTGTAGTAGAGTTAAGTAAGCCAACTTTGTAAACTATATTGTTGTTTAAGGCACCCATTCTGTGGAATTTCATTATGGGGACCCTAGTCACCTAATACACCGGAGCTATTTATAAGGTGACATTCTTGAAATGAAATAGCTGAAAAGACATATTTTTCAACTTCTCAAAGTATATCATTTCCTAATTTCTTTCAAATAAAGTTATTATTCTATTTTTATAGTTACTTTTCTATGTTAAACTACTGATAATAAATATGTCAAATCCTTTTTAAATCAGGTAATATGTAATGAAATAGGGAGAAATCTGTCTAATACCATAGTACAAACATGTCACAATTAAATAACAGTATGAAAACTTTTATATTTGTCAACATTAGTTCTCAATAGACAATTTTAAAAAGAGTAAATATTTCATAAATAATACATTTTAACAAGCGGTACATGGAAATTTTTGTCCTATGAGTTTTTCTAAGTAGACATAGTGTACATCATTGGACAAGGTTGCAAAGTCACTCAAATAAATGTTCTACTTTAGTTTATACACTATTCACCAGAGCTTTGGCAAGAATTACTTGTTCTAGTCAGTAGATAAAAGTTTATTGAGACATGCTTTTTATAAAGAATTTTAAATTCAATGTTTATTACTATTTTATAATTGCATAACACTAGAGTTTATATAGAGAGTATGTTGTTATAACAAATGAAACTTCCAAAACCATATTAGGGAAAAGGTTGAACGATTTCTTATAAAGCTAAATGTATATTAACCATATTGGTCCTGCAACTCCACTCTATTTATTTATCCAAAGGTTATGGCAATTTAAGCTCATATAAAAACTAGTATGGTGATGCTCACAACAGCTTTATTCATAATCACCAAAAATGTCCAAATATCTATCAACCAGTGAGTGAATAAACAAATTGTGATATAGTCATACAATGGAATATTAAATTATTATATCAAGGAATTATCTCCTTATATAAACCATGGATAAATCTCAAAAAAAGAATTACTTATCTAAGTAAGACAGACACAAAAGAATATATACTGAGTGATTCAATTTTCCTAAATTGGGACAGTAAAAACTAGTCTATAGTGATAAAAAACGCATCAAAATTAGTATGAAGCTATAGATGAGGGTGGAGTATTGATTGCAAAATAGATGAAGATTTTTTTGCAAATCAATATCATGATTATGGTAATGGTTACATGACTACTTTTGAAAACTTATGCAACTATACACTCAAAAATGTGTCGGGGCGCCTGGGTGGCTTAGTCGGTTAAGCGTCCGACTTTCGCTTAGGTCATGATCTCGCGGTTCGTGGGTTCGGGCCCCGCGTAGGGCTCTGTGCTGACTGCCAGCTCAGAGCCTGGAGCCTGTTTCAGAGTCTGTCACTCCCTCTCTCTCTGACCCTCCCCTGCTCACGCTGTCTCTCTCTCTCTCTCTCTGTCCTAGAAATAAATAAAACATTAAAAAAAAGAAAATAAAAAAATAAATTTAAAAAAATGTGTCTTTTGAGGCGCCTGGGTGGCTCATTCGGTTGAGCGCTCAACTTCGGCTCAGGTCATGATCTCACAGTTCGTGGGTTCGAGCCCTGCGTCGGACTCTGTGCTGACAGCCAGCTCAGAGCCTGGAGCTTGTTTCAGATTCTGTATCTCCCTCTCTCTCTGACTCTTCACTGCTCACGCTGTCTCTCTGTCTCTCTCTCTCTCTCTCTCAGAAATACATAAAACATTAAAAAATTTTTAAATGTGTCTTTCATTGTAGCTAAATTATATCTTAATAGAGCTGACTAAAAAAATTAGGTAACTCTGTACAACAGTTACTTTATTCCCTTTAATAGATTCAGGAGCTAAGTATAAGGACTTATGGTTTTAGAAAAGATGTAGTAAATCCTTCCAATTAAATATGGCTAAAACCCCTGAGTGTTATGTATAAAATAAACACATGAAAACTCTGAAAGGTGAACAGAAATGATACAACCAAGGATCTTCGTATGTAATCAGCAACACAACTGTAAATTCCCTGAGTTTTCTTTTTTCCTCTCACATTCCATACTTGGTGAAGGAGTATTCAATAACCGAGAAAAACTAACAAGGGTAGACAAAAAGTGTCCTAAAACAAACTTGTTCTCTGTGCCCAAAGAAATAAGAAAGGGTGACCTACCAAGACAAACATATTTTTGACAATATCAGTCCTAATTCAGCCAAATACTACAGGAAAATAAAATGCTCTCCACATTCCTTCCAACCAGTAAAGACAGAAGAGGGAAGTTGAATGTCTGCCTCCATTTAACAAGAACAAGAACATATTTCCCCCCTTAGTGTTAATGAAGGCAAAATGTGAGTATGGACCTCCACCCTTATCTAGTAGTAAGAAGGCACCCTTCCTTTTCTCTACAATGTCAACAGAGACCAGGCGAGGAGCCTGAACTTCCATTACCACTCTGTGGCAATGAAACCCCCTTGTTCCTCTGTCAGTGGAAGATGAGTGGTGAGTCTAGACTTCTACCCTTGTCCAGTGGTCACAAAGGTTCTCCACTCCCATATCAAATGTAAGTGGAGACTAAGTGGAAAACCTGGACTCTACCCACACTCAGCAAGAATGAGACAGAATACTCTGCTTCTCCCACATATACACTGTGAGAAAAGTACTGTTCAGATATACAATGTAAATACTGTTACATAATCTCAGACTAATCACAATGTTCATGTTACATCTGAAAATCTTTCACCATATTAAGAAGCAGAAAAAAATCTCAGCTTGAATGATAAAAAGAAAAAAAGAAAGAAAGAAAAACAGCAACCAATAGGAGCCAACACCAAAATGACAGAAATATTGGATTTAACTGGCAAGAATTATAAGGCAGCCATCATAAATGTGTTTCTACAGGCAATTATAAACATTCCTGAAACAAAACAAAGGATAAACATAGTTATATGACTTGCTCTTTATCATACTGAAAGGCTACAACTACAACCTCTATCTCTTGACCCACAACATTGCCACAAACATGAAACCTAAAATGAATTGTAAAACTAGTCACTTAATAAAAATTTATTTGGTTTATCATTAAAACTGGTAGATTAGTTTCAAAAAATTATTTTTGTATGCCCAAAGTTAAATTTGAATTAAAAGCATAACACTGAAACTTGGTATATTTTTATACATACTTAAATGTATACTTGCTTTTTCTCTGCTAATAGACAAGGAGTTCTTTGAAGGAAGAGACAGTCTCTTACGGTAATGTACATCTTTTATAGTCACTAAACTAGTACCAGAAAAATGAATGTTCTGTCGATGTTTATAGAATATAAATAATATAAATAATATTATATATATTATATGCATACTATTATATATGTTTTTCTAACAGATTAAGAGAGCATCTACCTGCTTTGAGTTGAATGTTTTTGTACCCTCAAAATTCATGCTGAAATCCCAATCTCTGATATGATGGTATTTGGAGGTGGGGATTTTGGGAGGAAATTGAATTTTAATGAGGTCATGGAGGTGAAGCCAACATGATCGGATTGATGATGTTATATGGGGATAAAGAGATCAGAATTCCAATATGTGAAGATATAACAAGGTGTTCATCTGCAAACCAAGAAGTGTCTTCACCAGACACCAAATCTTCCAGCACCTTGATTTTGGATTTCCCAACCTCCGGGACCGTGAGAAATAAATGTTTGTTGTTAAAACCATCCAGTCTATTGTAAATTGTTATATCAGCCTGAATTAACTAAGATACTATCCCATGCCAAAACAAGTGAAATCAGTAAAAATGTGTCAAACTGGTTATTAGTTAAAATTAGGGAAGCAATTTGTTGATTAAATATTTGCTTCTATTCATTACAAGATAATGTAGACACAATGTTAAAATATGTCTATCTAAGATAAGTGATTTTAGACTAAACAAAATCTTACAGATATGTAAGACTTACATCTTACAAAAATGTAACATGAGATAGAGGATCCTTTACAATGTGTATCAGTCATCTCAAGTAATTTACAAATGGTAAATCAGATGGAACATTTAAGTCAGAGAATCGTATATTAACTCTTCTGCACAGAGTCATAATCCATTAGAATCAAAAGAGATTTTGAGATACAGTAGCCCAACTTTTGATTTCAGAGTTTAGAAAAGCTAAAGCCCAGAAAAGTGATGTGGTTCATCTACATCACAGTCTGTGGTTGGTGGCTAGAATAGAAGAAAGATCTCCAGGATCACACAACTTGGTTCTTTCCAATAACCCTGGAAGCTTTCCTTTGTCAACATTTTAATAGGTAATGATATGTATTTGGGAATAACATGCAGACTTAGCATAACAAAGGAAAGCCGAGGACCAGATACATTCACTGGAGAATTCTACCAAAAGTTTAAAAAATAATCTTCTTTAGTCAATATTCTTCAAATTCTTAGAAAACAGTCAAGATAAGCAAATACTTTGAAATACTCTCATTCTAAAACCAAACAAAGCACTACAGGAAAGGAAAACTATAAAAAATTTATGAAATAACTATTGATGCAAAAATCCTCAAAATAATACACAAGAAACTCAGCAACACATAAAAAATATTATGTACCATGACCAAATGGGGTTTATTCCTGGAATACAAGAATGGATTACCATATGAAAATCAATCAACAAAATACACCACATTAACAAAATGAAGGCAAATAAAATACATAATTATCGTACTTAGTGAAAAATCATGAGACTAAATTTAACACACTTTCATGATAAAAAAAAGACTTAACAATTTAGGAACAGAAGAAAACTATTTTAATAAAAGTATTTTAATATAATAAAGTTTATAAATTAAGAGCTCACGCGGGCCGCCTGGGTGGCTAAGTCAGTTAAGCTTCTGACTTCAGCTCAGGTCATGATCTCCCGGTTCATGGGTTCGAACCCCGCATCAAGTTCTGTAGTTCTGTGCTGACAGCCAGCGCAGAGCCTGGAGTCTGTCTTGAGATTCTGTGTCTCCCTCTCTGACCCTCCCCTGCTCGCGCTGTCTCTCTTTCTCTCTCTCAGAAATAAATAAAAGCATTTTTTAAAAAGTAAAAAAAAAAAAATTAAGAACTCACAGCTAACATTACACTCGATGGTAAATGACTGAAGTATTTACCTCTAATATCAGGAAAAAGACAAGAATATCTTCTTTGCGTATCTCTATTCAACATTGTACTGGAATTTCTAGCCATATCCTTTACACACACACACACACACACGCACATGCACATCCACACATATAAAGGGCATAAAAATTGGAAAGGTAGAAGTAAAATTGTCTCTGTTCCAGAGGACAAAACCTAGGAAGCTCTATGCAAACACACACACACACACACACACACACACACTCACAAGCACATGCACACACACACAAACTGTTATGAACAATCAAACAGAACACTTTTGAGACACAATATCAACACACAAATATATATATATAATATATATATATATATATATATTATATATATATATATATATATGTTAGCAATGAAAAATCCAAAAAGGAAATTAGGAAATACATTCCTTTTTTTAAGTTTTTGATTTCTTTCCAATTAGTTTAATACGCAGCGCTAACTAGTTTTGGGTATACAATATAGTGACCGAAGAATTCCATACATCACTTCCTGTTCATCACAAGCGCACTCCGTAACCCCCATCATCTATTGAACCCATCCTGCAACCACAATCTTCTCTGAGTCTATTTCTTGGTTTGTTCTCTCACTCTCTCTTACCCATTTGTTCATTTGTTTTCTTTCTTAAAGTCTGCATATGAGTGAAATCATATGGTGTTTGCCTTTCTCTAATTTATTTCACTTAGCATTAATCTCTCTAGCTCCATCCATGTCATTGAAAATGACAAGATTTCAATCTTGTCTGTGACTGCAATATTCCTTTATATATGTGTGTCTGTGTGTGTGTGTGTGCATGTGTGTATGTATGTATGTGTTCCATTATATATAACATACACACCATCTCTTCTTTATGCATTCATCAGTTAATGGATATCTGTGCAGCTTTTATGATTTGGCTACTGTAAATATGCTCCTATAAACATAGGGATGCATTTATTCCTTTGAATTAATACTTTGTTATTCTTTGGGTAAATATTCCTAGTGCAACTGCCGAATCATAGGATAGTTTTATCCTTAACTTTTTGAGGAAATTTCATACTGTTTTCCACAATGGCTGCACCAGTTTTCATTCCCACCAACAGTGCAGGGGTGTTCCTTTTTTCCCCGCACATCTTTGTCAACACTTGTTTCTCATGTTTTTTATTTTAGCCATTCTGATATTTCATTGTACTTTTGATTTGCAATTCCCTGATGATGAGTGCTGATGAATGTCTTTTTATATGTCTTTGGCCATTTCTATCTCTTTTTTTTGGAGAAATGTCTATTTATACCTCATGCCCATTTTGTAATTGGATTATTTGTTTGGTGGGTGTTGAATTTTGTCTGTTCTTTATATATATTTGGATACTAACTCTTTTTTGGATATGTCATATCTTCTCACATTATATAGGTTGTCTTTTAGTTTTGTTGATTGGTTACTTCACTATTCAGAAGCATTGTATACTGACATAGTCCCAATAGTTGATTTTTGCTTTTATTTCTCTTGCCTCTGATGATATATGTAGAAAAAAAGTTCCTTCAGCCAAAGTCAAACAGCTTACTGCTTATGATCTCTTCTGGGATTCTTATGGTATCCTATCTCACATTTAGATCTTTCATCCATTTTGAGGTTACTTTTGTGTATGGTATAAGAAAGTGGTAAGTTTATTTCTTTTGCATGTTGCTGTCTAGTTTCCCCAATACGATTTGTTGAAGAGTTGCCTTTTCCCACTGGATATTTTTTCATGCTTTCTCAATGATTAATTGACCATATAGTTATGGGTTCATTTCTGTGTTTTATATTCTGTTCTTTTTATCTACGTGTCTATTTTTGTGACAGAACTATATTCTTTTTAATTATTACAGCTTGGTAAAATACCTTAAAGTTTACAATTGTGATATTTCCAGATTTGTTTTTCTTTTTCAAGATTATTTTGGTTATTTGGGGTCTTTTGGGATTCCATACAAATTTTAGACTTGTTTGTTTTAGTTCTGTTAAAAATGCTATTCATATTTTGATAGGGATTGAAATAAATGTATAAGTTGTTTCGGGTAGTATAGACATTACATCTTTTTTCTTCCAATACATGAGTACAGAATGTCTTTTCATTACTTTTGACATCTTTAATTGCTTTCACCCATGTTTTATGCTTTTCGTAGTGCACACCTCTCAAACTTTGGTTAGTTTTATTCCTAGGTACCTTATTATTTTGGCTGCAGTTGTAAGTGGGACTGATTCCTTAATTTATCTTTCTGTTTCATCATCATCGATACAGAGAAATGCAACAGATTTCTATACATTGATTTTGTGTCCTGCAACTTTACTAAATTTGTGAATCTGTTCTAGCATTTACTTTTCGGTGGAATTATTTGTTTAATTTTTATGGAGTATCATGTCATCGGCAAATAGTAGATTTCTTTTCTTCTTCTTGCCAATTTTGATGGCTTGTATTTCTTTATGTTGTCTGATTGCCATGGCTAGGATTTCCAGTACTATGTTGAATAAAATTTGTGAGTGGACATCCTTTTCTTATACCTGAACTTAGCTGAAAAGCTTGCAGTTTTTCTCTATTAATGATGATGCTGGCTGTGGGTTTTTCATAGATGGCTTTGTTATTTTGAGGTATGTTTCCTCTAAACTTTGGTTGTTGAAGATTTTTATCATGAGCGGATGTTGTACTTTATCAAGTGCTTTTTTGATGTCTATTGAAATGATCATATGCTTCTTATACTTTCTCTTGTGATATATCACCACGACTGATTTGTGAATATTGAAATACACTTACAACCCTGGGAAAAAAATCCATTTGATCATGATGAATGTTTGCCTTAAAGTATTATTGGATTATATGGACTAGTATTTTATTGAGGATATTTCATCTCTTTTTATCCGAATATTGGCCTTTAGTTCTCATTTTTTTAAGTGGTGTCTTTATCTGGTTTTGATATTGGGGTAATTCTGGCCTCATAACATGAATTTGGAAGTTTTCCTTCCTTTCTATTTTTTGAAATAGGTAACACTTCTTTAAACTGACAGAATTCTCCTGTGAAACCGTTTAGTCTCAGACTTCTGTTTGTTGGCAGTTTTTGATTACTGATTCAATTTCCCTGATGGTTGTCAATCTGTTCAACTTTTCTATTTCTTCTTGTTCTATTTTTTGTAATTTATACATTTCTGAGAATTTATCCATTTCTTCTATGTTGCCCAATTGCATGGCATGCATTTTTCAAGATATTTCCTTATAATTGTATTTCTGTGGTGTTGGTGGTTATTTCTCCTCTTTCATTTGTGATGTTATTTATTGAAGTTTTTTTCTGTTTATTTCTAGATAAATATGTCTAGAGGTTTATCAGTTTTATTGAAATTTTCAAAGAACCATTTCCTGATGTTATTTATAGATTCGCTAGTGTTCTTTCTCCCTCTCTTTCTTTCTCTCATTTCTATATCTCCTAATTATCCTCTAATTTTATTATTTCCTTAATTCAACTGGTTTAGGTTTTGTTTGTTGCTCTTTACCTAGAACCTTTAGGTGTAAGGTTAGGTTATTTATCTAAGATTTTTATTCCTTCTTGAGGTAAGTTTGTATTGCTAGAAATTTTCTTTGTAGAACTACTTTTACTGGAACTTAAAGCCTTTGGGACATTGTGGCTTTATATTCATTTGTTTCAGTGCATATTCTTATTTCTTATTTTATTTTCTGGTTTGCTTATTATTTGTAAAGCATCATGTTATTTAAGCTCCATTTATTTGTGGTCTTTCCATATTTTTTCCTGTAGTTGACCTCTTTCATAGTGACGTGGTCAGAGAAGATGCATGGTAGGGGCAGCTGGGTGGCTCAGTGGGTTAAGCATCCAACTTCAGCTCAGGTCATGATCTCACAGTTCGTGAGTTCGAACCTCACATGGGGCTCTGTGCTGATAGCTCAGAGTTTGAAGCCTGTTTCAGATTCTGTGTCTGCCTTTCTCTGCCCCTCCCCTGCTCACACTCTGTCTCTCCCTCTCTCTCAAAGATAAATATACATAATTTTAAATACTAGAAAGAGAGAAAATATGCATGGTATGAATTCAATCTTGTTAAAATTGTTGAGGCTTGCTTTGTGTGCTAATATGTGATCTCTTCTGGAGAATCTTCCATGTATTCTTGAAAAGAATGTGTATTCTGGTGTTTTAGGATGGGATACTCTGAATATAATTGTTAAATTCATCTGTTCTTGTGTGTCATTAAAATCAGGACTTTCCTTGTTGATTTTCTGTTTAGATTATTGATATATTTTTCTGTCCATTGATGTAAGTGCGGTTTAATTTCCCTAATAATATTATATTATTATTTATTAGTGTATTTGTTATTAAGTGTTTTATGTTTTTGCATACCTTTGTTGTGTGCATATATATTTACAAATGTTATATATTACTGTTGTATATTTCACTTTATTATTATATAGTCTTTTTCTTTGTCGCTTGTTACAGTCATTGTTTCAAAGTCTATTTTGTCTGAAATAAGTACTATTTCAGCTTTCTTTTGACATCTATTCAGGATAGATGTTTCTCCATTCCCTTACATTCAAACCGGAGGTATCTTTAGGTCTAAAATAAGATTCGTAGCATCACTATGTTTCCCAAGCGAGACAGAGATCCAGCAAAAAAAAGAGAACTATATGCCAATATCCTTGATGAATACGGATGCAAAAATCCTCAACAACATACTTGCAAATCAAATCCAACTGCACATAAAAAGAATTATCCACTAAGATCAAGTGGGATTCATTCCTGGTTTACAGGGCTGGTTCAATGCTTGCAAATCAATCAATGAGATACATCACATCAACAAAAGAAAACATAAAAACCATATGATCCTGTCGATAGATGAAGAAAAAACATTTGACAAAATACAGCATCTCTTCTTAATAGACCCTAGAGAAGTCGGGTTAGAAGGAACTTACTTAAACATCATAAAAGCCATTTATGAGAAGCCCTCAGCTAACAACATCCTCAACGGGGAAAAATGGAGAGCTTTCCCCCTGAGATCAGGAACACGACAGGGATTTCCACTCTCACCACTGTTGTTTAACATAGTGCTGGAAGTTCTAGCATCAGCCATCAGACACAAAAGGAAATCAAAGGCATCAGAATTGGCAAAGAAGAAGTCAAACTTTCACTTTTCACAGACGACATGATACTCTACAAAGAAAACCTGACAGACTCCACCAGAAGCCTACTAAAACTGATCCAATAATTCAGCAAAGTTGCAGGGTACAAAATCAACGTACAGAAATCGGCTGCATTTTCATACACCAATAATGAAGCAACAGAAAGAGAAATCAAGAAACTGAATCCATTCACAATTGCAGAAAGAAACCATAAAATACCTAGGAATAACCTAACAAAGGACATAAGAGATCCATATGACGAAAACTATAGAAAATTTATGAAGGAAATTGAAGAAGACTCAAAGAAATGGAAAAACATTCCATGCTCATGGATTGAAAGAATAAATATAGTTAAAAGGTCATTACTACCGAAAGCAATCTACACATTCAATGCAATCCCAATCAAATTTGCACAAGCAGTCTTCTCAAAACTAGAACCAACTATCCTAAAATTTGTATGGAACCACAAAAGACCCCGAATAGCCAAAGTAATACTAAAGAATAAAACCAAAACAGGAAGTTTCACCATCCCAGACTTTAGCCTCTACTCCAAAACTGTCATCATCAAGACAGTACAGTATTGGCACAAAACCAGACACATAGACCAATAGAATAGAATTGAGAACTCAGAATTAGACCAAAAAGTATATAGTCAACTAAGCTTTGACAAAGCAGGAAAGAGTATCGAATGGAAAAAAGACAGCCTCTTTAACAAATGGTGTTTGGAGAACTGGACACAACATGCAGAAGAATGGAACTAGCTCATTTTCTCACACTATACACAAAAATAAACTCAAAATGCATATAGGACATGAACGTGAGACAGGAAACCATCAACACCCTAGAGGAGAAAGCAGGAAACAAACTCCTTGACCTCCACCGCAGCATTTCTTACTTGACACATCCCCCAAAACCAAGGGAATCAAGAGAAACATTAACTCTTGGGACCTCATCAAGATTAAAAGCTTCTGCACAGCAAAAGAAACAATCCATAAAACTAATAGGTAACTGACGGAATGGGAAAAGATAGTTGCAAATGGCATATCAGATAAAGGGTTAATATCCAAAATCTATAAGGAACTCACCAAACTCCACGCCCGAAAGACAAACAACACAGTAAAGAAATGGGCAGAAGATATAAACAGACACTTCTCCAAAGGGGACAACCAGATGGCCAACAGACACATGAAACGATGCTCAGCATCCCTCCTCATCAAGGAAATACAAATCAAAACCACACTTAGATGCCACCTCACACCAGCCAGGTGGCTAAAATGAGCAAATCAGGGGACTCTAAATGCTGGCGAGGATGTGGAGAAATAGGCACCCTCCTACATTGTTGGTGGGAATGTAAACTGGTGCAGCCTCTATGGAAAACAGTGTGGAGGTTTCTCAAAAAAATTAACAATAGAACTCCCCTAGGACCCAGCAATAGCACTGTTAGGAATTTACCCAAGGGATATAGGAGTGCTGATCCATAGGAGCACATGGACCCCAATGTTCATAGTAGCACTCTCCACAATAGCCAAAACATGGAAAGAGCCTAAGTGTCCATCAACGGAAGAATTGATCAAGAAGATGTGGTTTATCTATACCATGGAATACTACATGGCAATGAGAAAGAATGAACTCTGGCTATGTGTAACAACATGGATGGACCTTGAGGGTGTTATGCTGAGCGAAATGTCAGACAGAGAAGGACAAATACCATATGTTTGCACGTATAGGTGGGTTAGGAGGAACTTAACGGAGGACCGTGGGAGAGAAGAAGGGGGGAAATAGTGGGGGAGAGGGAGGGAGGCAAACCATGAGAGACTCTTGAATGTTGAGAACAAACTGAGGACTGATGTGTGTGTGGGGAGAGAGGGGAGATGGGTATGGAGGGGGACACTTGTAGGGATGGGCACCGGGTGTTATATGGAAAACAACTTGACAATAAACTATTTGTAATAAATAAGTAAATAATAAATAAATAAATAAATAAATAAATAAATAAATAAATAAATAAAAATAAAAGTAAAATAAGTTTCTTATAGGCAGAATAGAGATGAGTGTTTTAAAATCCATTCTGTCATCTTACGTCTGCTGATTGGAGCAGTCTATTTACATTCTTATTAAATATTGATATATGTATTTATTGTCTTTTATTATTTGATTGTGTTTGTTTCTGAAGATTTTCTGTGATCTTTTCTTTTTCCATGGTTTACCCATTTTCTTTAGTAATACATTTGGATTTATTTCTCCTTAGTCTGCATATTTATTAGTGGATTTTGATATATGGTTACCATTAGGATTTTATATACCATCTTCATATAGCAATCTTTATTAAGTTGGTTATTAACGTTTGAACCCATTTTTTTCTCCTTCAGACATTTTAGGTATGTGTTGTCATATTTTACATCTTTTTATCTTGTGAGTTCCTTGAATGATTTTTTCCAGACTTATACATTTTAATGTTTTTTCTGTTTCTTACCGTTGAACTGTAAATTTTGGTGTTCCTTTCCATTCAAAGAGTTCTCTTTAACATTTCTCACAAGGCTAGTTTAGTAGTCATGAACTCCTTTAGTTTTTGTTCGTCTTGGAAATTCTGGATCTGTCTTTCTGTTCTGAATAATAGCCTTGCTGGATACAGTATTCCTGGCTGCAAATTTTTCCCCATTCAGAACTTTGAATCTATCATGCCTCTTTATCTGGCTTGCAATGTTTCTGCTGAAAAAGTTCCTGCTACCCTAATTGTTTTCCCTTGAACGTTACTGTCTTCTTTTGTCTTGGAGTTTTAATTTTTTATCACTATATATTGTCAGTTTAATTTTGATATGTCTTGTTGTTGATTTCCTTTTGTTAATTTTGATGGGAGTTCTCTGAACCTTCTTTTTTTTTAATTTTTTTTAATGTTTTATTTATTTTTAGGAGAGAGAGAGAGACAGTGTGAGCAGGGGAGGGTCAGAGAGAGGGAGTCACAGGCTGAAACAGGCTCCAGGCTCTGAGCTGGCAGTCAGCATAGAGCCCGACGCGGGG
This sequence comes from Proteles cristata cristata, assembly GCA_017311185.1. Lineage (NCBI taxonomy): Eukaryota > Metazoa > Chordata > Mammalia > Carnivora > Hyaenidae > Proteles > Proteles cristata. The sequence goes on along the minus strand of JAESUZ010000408.1, from coordinate 425 downwards.
CTCGAACCCACGAATCGCGAGATCATGACCTAAGCGAAAGCCGGACGCTTAACCGACTAAGCCACCCAGGCGCCCCTGAACCTTCTTTTTTAATTAAATAGTTTATTGTCACGTTGGTTTACATATAAATACCTCGTGCTCATCCCAACATGTGCCCTTCTCCATGCCCATCACCCCCCTTCCCCTCGCCCCCGCTGCCATCAGCCCTTAGTTTGTTCTCAGCATTCAAGAGTCTCTCATGGTTTGCCTCCCTCCCTCTCCCCCACTATTTTTCCCCTTCTTTTCCCTCATGGTCCTCTGTTAGCTTCCTTCCAATCCATCTATATGTGCAAATATATGGTATCTGTCCTTCTCTGCCTGACTTATTTCACTCAGCATAACACCCTCAAGTTCCAACCATGTTACTACACATGGCCAGATTTCAT
>JAESUZ010000407.1:25000-73754 GCA_017311185.1 Proteles cristata cristata | reverse complement strand
AGGGTGTGACTTGGGGACACAGAAGGGACAGAGCTGGGACCTGAGACCACTCCTGAAGCGTGTGTCACCACCCTGAGGTCTAGAGTGGGTCCTCCTCTGCGATGTGGGCCTTTCTTGGTCAATCCCCTTAACCACTGCCCACTGTGTCTCCTTCAGCCATAAAATAAGCGGATTTGGTGAGAAAGTCTCGGAAGATCTTTCTCAGGCTAAAGCACTCCGATTCTCTTCTGTGACATCCTAAATTCAAAACGAACCCTCTCATACGATGTGTCATAGAATAAGCATGTGTTGGAAATCTTCAGAAAGGCAGCGGTCGAGAAATGACAGCCTATGTAACTAATCCTTTTATAGGCAGGTAAGGCCCAACATGGGTGCCTGAGATCACCCAGAAGACCAACAATATCCAATATTAACACGGTTATTTGCGTCTGATAGTTGTGCGTGGGTACGTGGGGTGTGTTCTCCTGAGCACGTTACACAGCAATTTCCGAGCCCCGGATGCTTTATCGGTTAGGTAGTTAGTGTAGCAGACTGAATGGTGTCCCTGAAAAACCAGACATTAAGATCATAACCCCTGGTAGCTGTGGATGTTTCCTTCTTTGAAAATAGGCTCTTTGCCGATGTCAAGATGACATGTTATGAATCCAGTGACAGGTATCCTTTTAAAGAGAGGGGACTTGGGGGCAGGCACACAGGGAGGGAAGAAGACCACCGAACGACATTGATGGACACCGGAGTGATGTGTGTAAGTCAAGGGAACCCGAGGATTGTGGGCACCACCAGAGGTGGGGACACATCCAAACTGTGAAGGATTCTACCCATAGCTTCAGAGAGAGCACAGCCCTGCAGAGGCCTTGATTGAGGAGATCCATCAAGGCAGCCGGAGCAACCTCATGCAAGGACTCCTCCCCAAAGTAGACTCCATGAAACCTCTGGCACATCCTCAGGGCAAAATCCATGCACCTGCCCCCCAAACCTTTGATGGACTGCTCTCCATTCCGTTTCAGTGGATGAAAATAAACCATGTGGCTCCTCACCTTACTGGCTACTTTAGACCAGTTCCTTTCAATGCATTATGATTTAATCCGTGTTATTTGTCAACTATTCAATTATTTCAATGACTCAGTACAAATTCAATCCTAATTTCAATTATTATTCTTTAATGGCTGATTTTTCCCCCTTTTCCGTATCCACGAGTTAGGTGCACACAGGACCCCGATACACCTTTACCACCAAGAACAGAGAAGAAGTTGACAGATAGTGTTAAGCACCAATGGGGATTGAGTAATTTGGAATGCTAGAGGACTCCATGGGCTCTTCAATTCCTTCCTTGAAATCTTCCAGCCTCGGTTGACCATGCCTGCCTCTGCTCAAGCTTGGCTCTTCCTCATGCTCCCATGGAGATCGTGTTCTCTTCCTTGTCGCACAGGCAAAATGGGAACACCACACAGCAAGGCTTGATCCATATGTTATCCCGATTCAAGTCTGAAAGCTGCAACCGCACAGGAGTGATGCTCTTCTTGTGTTCCTTCACGGCGTTGGCCACCGTCTGGATCACCACGTTGTACAAGGGCTCCGTGTCCGGCGTCAGAGGCGTAGACTCAGAGGGGTCCCTGGTGATGTCAAAGAGCAGAGGAGGGTCGTGGTAGGTGACGAATTTTCCCGAACACCGGCAATAGAGGGTCTCATAGCAGGCTTGAGCTCCTGGCGGCTGGAACACAGGCGTCACGTAGTGAACCTTCCACACAGCCTCGCCTGGACACGAGAAGACACATCAGACACATCCAACCCAGGTGCCAACTGAGTTTGTGTTCTACATTTCAGGCATCCCCCGGGTCTCTCTCCTTGCCCACAGGTGAATGAAAATATCATTCAATCCTTAGAACACTAAGAAATCAGGCTCCCCTGGTATAATTTATTTATTTATTATTTTTTAAAAATATTTTTATTTATTTCTAGGACAGAGAGAGAGAGACAGCGTGAGCAGGGGAGGGTCAGAGAGAGGGGGAGTCACAGACTGAAACAGGCTCCAGGCTCTGAGCTGGCAGCCAGCACAGAGCCCGATGCGGGGCTTGAACCCACGAACCACGAGATCATGACCTAAGTGAAAGTCGGACGCTCAACCGACTAAGCCACCCAGGCGCCCCTCCCCTGGTATAATTTAAATATGCTGGGAACCACCTCCACATTTTGCATCTCAAAACATATTATTCCTTAAAGATATTTCCTGTCGTTCTAAAGACAGTGATTCTCACAACGTTTTCCAAGAAGGTATTTTCAGTGGCCACCCTGGAATAAATGGACTTGTCGCAAGAAAGCGTTGCGAATACACTTGAGTGGCTGTAGTCTTGGCGTCCACAGCAAGTAGGGACTCGTGTACTCACTGTCCTTTGGATGCCAGCGTGCGGCGTGGAGAAACAAACCACAGTAGTGAAACAAGAACTCATGCTCCGAGCGCTCCACATCTCCCTGAAGCAACGGCATGAGGTCCTGGCCATCGATCACCCTGCGGATACACGCAAAGGACATCAGGTCAGGGGACGTTGGACACCGGCTGTTTGAAGGATGGTCAGTGCGTTGCATGACGTTTCCCAGGTCCAGACAACAATGTGCTCGCTGTTCGGGAAATCCACACACAATGTCAGGGACATTACACTCTCGTGGGGAACACGGGAGGGGGGAAATTCAAGCTCTTAGGAGAAGAACGCGTCCATGCATGTCCGTCTCAAGAGGATTTGTGGATCTGCCCACAGAAGCTCTCAAAAGCTTGGTGTTCTGGATGAGTTCCCAAATCAGAATTTCATGGGGCGCCTGGATGGCTCAGTTAAGCATCTGACTCCTGATTTCAACTCAGGTCATAATCTCACAGTTCGTGAGTTCGAGCCCCACATCAAGCTCTGCAGTAAGTAGCCTGCTTCAGATTCTCTCTCTCTCTATTTCTCTCTCTGCCCCTCCCCTGCTCTCTCTCTCAAAAATAAATAAATAAACATTCAAACAAACAAAGAAACAAATCACAATTTCATGTGCAATTGCTTTTCTACTCTTAAAGGGCAGCTTACAGAACCACTAAAAAAATCTTATATTTTTTCTCTTATATTAGAAAAATGGATCTTCTTTTTGTTATTTTTTATATATTTACTTTATTTTGAGAGACAGAGAGCGAGCAGAGGACTGGCAGAGAGAGAGGGAGACACAGAATCTGAAGCAGCTCCAGGCTCTGAGCTGTCAGCACAGAGCCCGACGCAGGGTTTGAATCCACAGACTGAGATCATGACCTGAGCCGAAGTCAGACGCTTAACTGACTGAGCCTCCCAGGCACCCTGAAAAATGGATCTTCTATCTCATGTTAGAAAACAGTGATAATAAAACCTACTTTATCATAGGAAATACAATATGTGTCTGATGATCCTAATAATGATCATGAAAGAAATAACTCTCTCTATATTCTCAGATGCAATGATTGCCTGTGTTGATAATCCCTTAAAAGCTTACTGTGGACTAATTAAGTTTAGCATGGTCAGAAGTATAGAATTTTATTTCTATATATTAGCAATGAACACCTGGAGATCCATTTTTTCCAACTAGCATTTACTACAAAGTCACAAAACGCTTTTTCCAATGTTAAAATTTTGTGTACTGAGCCACAATATATCTGATAAGAGAACTGGATGTTAGAGAGGCAAACAATGTTCATAGATTGGAAGACACAACACAGAATAGCTTAAATTATTGTTAATATGAAGGAACTAGTTTGAGGATTCATACTAAATCGTTCCAAAATTTAGTTCAAAGCAGGGCGCCTGGGTGGCTTAGTCGGTTAAGCGTCCGACTTTCGCTTAGGTCATGATCTCATGGTTCGTGGGTTCGAGCCCTGCGTCGGGCTCTGTGCTAACTGCCAGCTCAGAGCCTGGAGCCTGTTTCAGTCTGTGACTCCCTCTCTGACCCTCCCCTGCTCACACGCTCTCTCTCTGTCTCCTAGAAATAAATAAAAATATTAAAAAAAAAAAAAAGAAAAAAAAAACAAAACAAAATTTAGTTCAAAGCAAGAGTAATCAAGCCTGTGTAGTCAAGTCATAAGGGTGAGCATATGAATCAGTGAAACAGGAGAGAGTCCAAGAGATAGACTGATTGTCTGTCAATTGCCTTTCAACAAATGTCCAATATAATCTAGCAGAGGAAGAACCATCTTTCCATAAATATCACTAGAATGAGTGAGTGACTATCTAAATGCAAGAGAAATAAATCTAAACCCATACCTCATGCTATATATAAAAACTATCTCAATATGGACCATAAGTTTAAATGTAAAACCTGAAACTGAAAAAACACACTGGAATCATAGCAGAAAGTCCTTGTGACTTTTGAATAGAAAAATGCGTTTTAGGTATATTATAAAACTTAGCATCTATAAAAGAAAAAAGAGGGCTCTGCATGGCTCAATTGCTGAAGCACCCGACTCTTGCTTTCAGCTCAGGTCATGATCTCACAATTTGTGGGATCAAGCCCTGCATTGGGCTCTGTGTTGAGCATGGAGCCTGCTTGGGATTCTCTCTCTTTCCTCTCTCCCTCTGCCCTTCCCCTGCTTGAGAGCCCACAATCTCTCTCAAAAATAAATAAATAAACATTTACAAAAAATTTAAGAGGTTTTTAAAAAAGAGGAGTAAATTGACCGTATGAAAATTAAAAAGTTCTTTTCAAATAACAAGGTAAGAGAATGAGCAGAAGCCACAGAATGGAAGATACGACTGGCAAAACACAGATCTGATGATGAATTTGTGTTCGAAATATGTAAAGAACTCTTACAATTCAACAATAAGAAAATAAAATGCCCAATTTAACCAAAAAATGGACAAAAGATTTGAACAACACTTGGCAAAGAATGGACATGGATGGGCCAATCAGCACATGGAGATGCGTCCAACACCATCACTATTAGGGAAACACCAATTAACAACCATGATCAGACACAACTACATTGTTATTATAATGATTACGATGGAAGAATGACCATAGCAGGTGTGGCCAAAGATGTGGACCAATTGGTAATCATACACATTGTTGGTGGGAATGCCAAATGGGGCTGCCATTTTGAAAGTCCATCTCACTGTTTCTCATAAACATTTATTGATAATATGACCCATTTTTCCCACTTTTGGTCATTCACTACAAAGAAATAACAATTGATATCTACATAAAGACTTCTACGCAAACATCCAGTGCAACTTTAATCGTAAAAGGCAAGTTTCTTTCTCCAAAGCACACATGGCTTTCAAAATTTCATGGAGTTCCTCAGCTCAGTTTTCCACTGAAGAGCAAAAAGAAATGATAGGGAATAAAGATAAGATGTTTGTCGAGCTAATTCTGCAAAAAATAAAAGCCAAATCAATCATATGAAGGAAATTCTAATCAGAGCTCAGAGGACAATATTTCTTGGGATTGTAATTGTGGATAACACTTTGAGCCCAATATATAGATTATACTAATGTCCCAAAGGCAATGCACCCCACTGATGTCTTAGAAAATTATTTTATGACTGTGATTGGCTCAGTTAAATAAAAAGGTACAGGGGTACCTGGGTGACTCAGTTGGTTATGTGTCCAACTCGATCTCAGCCTAAGAGCTTGGGTCTTGATCTCACGGTTTGTGAGTTCAAACCCCGTGTTGGGTTCTGCACTGGTCATGAAGTCTACTTTTTAAAAAATACTACATCTATACTAACATTACTATGGGTTTTTTTTAAAAAATGGATCGTTTAGGGGTGCATGTGTGGCTCAATTGATTAAGCACCCGACTTCAGCTCAGGTCATGATCTTGCAGTTTGTGAGTTCGAACCCTGCAACTGGCTCTGTGCTGATAGCTGGGAGCCTGGAATCTGCTTCAGATTTTCTCTCTCTCTCAAAAAAAAGGAATCATTTAGCTCAGATTGATAAATATGCTTCTTAGGACAATGGAATTGTATTGTTACTATTGTATATAAATTCTCAATAAGTCCTATTATCCCCTAAAACGAAGGATTAAAAAAACATGAGTAGGTCTTTCTTTTCTGATGTTTCCAATTTGCTTTCATTCTCTGTTCTCTCCAAATTGCGTGAAGAAGGGAACATTAGAATCAGTCTTTGGGCTTACCAGGAAGACGTGCCAGTGGGTTGGAGCCGCTAGAATAAAGTATCCAAAAGTCACCTTCGAGGCTGCCTTGGTCTGTTGTTACAGGAAGGGCCAGGACGCACTAGGAAGTGTCTCATGTTGCTGGGATTGAAAATCATCACGATAGACGTTCGAGTCGCCACGCAATGTCTTACCTTCACGTCAGCCTCCGGATCTTGCAGAGCAGAATTCAGGGACCTGCTTTTTCTCTTGCACGGAGGAGTGTTTTCCCAGCCACGTACTCATCCCCAAACCTCCCCCGTGAAAACCATACAGTGTCCGAGACCGGGGTCTGGTGCACCCGTGATGCTCAAAAGGCACGGCCATGCACAAACCTCACCTTTCCTAGGTACCTGTGGAGAGAGTACGCTGCCTGGTCCCCACCACTCTGAGAACAACAGTGACGTGAACAGTCACTGGGACATCACCTGTCGTGAGGGACCGTGCTTCCTGACACGGCCGCCAGCGTGGGGAAAACGTCCATCAAACTTGTCGGTTCCTCAATCACCTTCCCAGCTGGTAGTCTTCCCGGCCAACGGACCAGCCCCGGGACGCGAATTCCGCCTTCCCAGCCGCCCATTCCTTTCCCACCTACGGGGCGAAGCAACAGACTTTCAGGTAAAGGAGTCGTGGTAGCAAAAGTGCTTCAAAACGTATTTAAAGTAGAGTGTTTAAAATATATTTAAATGTCTTTAAAATGTATTCAAACCCATTCACATGGATTTAAAACGTATTCGGATGTAGTTAAAAATTAATATCAGTACAGACGATGGGCTCGGAGCAAACCAAGAGGAATGATCATCCTACGAGTGTGCGTGGATTTTTATTCTTTCTTTAAATTACGCAATCACAGCTTGTTCACAAATGGAGATCTTTTTCAATGTCCTGATAGGCAAAAATGGAATTTCAAGAATACCGATTTCCCTTACGGGATTTATTTCCTACTGAACCTGTGTAATTAGTGCTCATAGAATAATAGATTCGGTTGTTCCACATTCCGTAGGAGAGCGTGAATATTAAGACTATTTTCCTCTAGAAAACACCTTGAAATGCCTTTCGATACACGTGCTAACACGTATAGACCATCTTCTAGACAATTTCCTCATGACATATTATACAGACCGGGACAATGTGGTGCCTAACGGACTGTGTTGTCACACACTAAATGTTACATCACAACAAGGAGTCGTGATCTAGGCAGTTAATGACAAAACCAGAGACACGCTTGCTCCTGTGTGTTTTAAGACATAACCTTACAAGGCAGCACCAACTCTTCCTTAATAACCCAGGAGTCTCTGCTTTTTGTCCAGCTACCACATTTTTTCCACACCGGGTCTTCTTTCAACAGCCTTATAAATGTTATCAGTGAGTAGATACACTCAGTTCATTGGCAGAGTTGTGCAAAGGCACATGGTTATATCAATACTTTATAATCTCACAGGGTTTCCAGGGAGGGAGATTTCTGGATGTGACTTCAGCAGAGCACCCGCCGTGGGGGCTAATTTCCTCAGGAATTGTGGCAAATTTAAGGCCAACTTCCTTGGTTATTATTAGCCCTGCACTTTATTTTAGCCGGAGCCAAATGAACTTGTTAGGGCCAATGTCCTTAGTTGTTCACTTGTTCGTGCATTAATCGGTTCACTTCACAGATTTCCATTATCATGAGCACAAGAAAGCTTGTTTACAGCCAGACCCGGCTCACCAGCCCCCTCCTCACCTTTGTATATTCCGTTCCATCCCCCGACCTGGACATGGCCCGCCCGTGCCTCCAAATGCCCACCATTGTCGGATGTGAAGTAGACGAGAGTGTTGTTTGTCACACCGAAATCATCGATGGCATCGAGAAGCTTGCCTGAAATAGGTAAAAACAAAAAAACAAAAAAACAAAAAAACAAAAAAAAAAAACAAAGGAAAGAAAAGAAAAAGAAAAACAGGGACACGTGTAATGAATGTCATGATGAGCCTTGGGCTGTCTTCAGAAGTCGTTGCAAAAATGTCTCTTATCCACGATGCACCTGCTTACGGGGGGTGAAAGTGTGAGCTCCACACAGTGGGTGGCTGTGAATTTCTTCTCAATTCCTCACCCGCATCTCATGCTGGGCGCACAATTGTGTTACATTACTAATGAAAATGCATTTATTTTCTATTATTACTATTTTCCATTGCTATATTATTGCATAATAATATTTACTTTTTTAAAGATTTTATGATACGGATGCCAATATTTATACTGGTGAGCCCCAAGTTACGTTTCGCTTTTGTCGATTTTTCTTTTCGGGGCGTCATTGTTTCTATTCTTGATTTCCATGCACACCTTTACTAAGGAGCGAGACTCTGTAACATTGGTAATCGGTCCTGTTTGCAAGGAGCCTGAGGCGCGCGATTTATGAGTATGCCTTTGGCATTTCGCGAGGCCTCGCGCTCTTTGCCTCCAATGTGACTTCCCTATGTTTTACTAGCTCTGTGCTCACGTGCTGTCGTGATGTGTGTGTGTCTGTGTGCGTGTGCACGTGAGTGTGTCTGGGTCGCTCCCTTTCTGAACATATTTCTATATATTGATTATTGGTATCGGAGCTACTATGAATGGTAGCCTATCACGCACTGTATCTTGAAATGGATTATTTTTAACATAAAGAAAAAGTATGACTTTTGGTGTGTATTTCTAACAGACACTGCTACATATTTATATATGTACATGTATGTTGGAGTATATACATACATAGAAGCATAATAAACTACGTATACTGTTACACTGAGTCTATGCTGGGAATATACTATATAATGATCTCGATATCTTATATATTATCTCAATGCCTGTATTATTATATATTATTGCTATAGTATTTATAAATGTAGCATGCTACTTTTTTTATAGTTTATTTATTTTTGAGACAGAGACAGAGCGTGAGCAGGGGAGGGTCAGAGAGAGAGGGAAACACAGAATCTGAAGCAGCTCCAGGCTCTGAGCTGTCAGCACAGAGCCCGACGCAGGGCTCGAACCCACAAACCACCCGATCATGCCCTGAGCCGAAGTCGGTCGCTTAACCGACTGAGCCGCCCAGGCTCCCCTAGCATGCTATTAATAATATAATAAACTGATGATCTATGTATTTGTTCTATGATATAGTAGTACATGATATACTATTGCTACTGACTCCATGTATATGCTATATTATATTATTAGAATTTATATTTTATATTGTATATTATATATGTGAAGCGTATATTTAAGTTGATGTTGGAAATCATGTAAGTATTTTCACAGTTGCTGCCTAATTATTATTACTATATATTTGTTTTTTGCTTATGTTTGAGAGAGAGCATGAGCACAAGCCAGGGAGGGGCAGAGAGAGGGAGACAGGATCCAAAATGAGCTGTGGTCGCAGAGAGCCTGATGTGGAGCTAAGACTCAAGAACCGTGAGATCATGACCTGAGCCAACAGCAAGAGCGAGACTCCTAACCTACTGAGCCAGCCCGACGCCCTCATTTACACTTTAGACGTTCGTGTTGTAACTGGTCTTGAATGCGCCTGTGCATATGACTTTCCCAGACCATTGTGCCCTCTCCCGCCTCCGGCCCCACCCAGGGGACCTGCCCTACACACCCAGCCCGTAACCTAATCGCATGCTGCCGTGCACAAGCCTCTCCTCGCGCTCACCCGTCCCCTCCTCCGCCTCGGGCTGGACTCTCACCGTCTCCTCCTGTTCCCGACAGACCTGCTCTGAGCTACTGAATTCCCCGGGACTCATTTCAGATGCCTCACTAATTGGGTCCCGGCCAGAGAACTTGCCCTGGGTTGGGTAGGGGATGTCATTTGCCTTGAAATCCTCTAGGCAGCTTTGAGGAAGCAGGAAGCCACATGGGATGGGGGCAGAGAGTTTCTGGAACTTTCCAAACAGCTGTGAAGTGACAGCCTGTAAGAGCGAGTCTGAGGGCTTACAGGATGCATTAGAAGAACCCACCGCGTTTCCTCATCTCTCCCCGTGTACCCTCCTGTCTACACCAGCAGCCGCCGAGGTGGCGTGTAGGAGTGCCTGGCTTCCGACCTGCTTCCCCAGCAGCCTGCCCTGTAACCTCGGGCACACTCCCCCAGGACCCCGAGCTCTCGTTCCCGCATCGGCCAAGGCGATGACGGTGGTGAATGCGGCCCCCGTCTCCTCAAAGGCTTCCGGAGCTCGACCCAGAACACACGTCCCCTGCGTCAGAGGCTGGATTCGATCCGTGGATCCCACTGACCAGTGGTGGAAAGGGCGCTTCGCCTCCCCAGAGGGTGGCTGTGATACCCCAAGCGGAAACCAAGAAAACCTTCCAATGACGGAAACATTCTAAGGCGGAGATCAGAGACTGCTGGCATTTGGGGGTTTGTTACAGGATCCAGGGTGGGGATGTTGCAAAAAAGCCTATTGTTTTTTTGTTTGTTTGTTTGTTTTGGTTTGGTTTTTTACTATTTCTGAAATGACATATGGAAACGGAGGATTGCTGGCCTGGACAGACATCCGACACACAGCCCGTGGGCACCCATGCTTAGATATTTCAAAAAGTTTGTATTGATTTACACTATTAAAGCGAATAGAATGTTGTTGTTATTTTTTTGTTTGTTTTTACTGATCACATTCTGAGTTGGAGTTAGTGACACACACACACACACACACACACACACACACACACACACACCTATGCCTGCATAGACACAGAACTGTGTGCCTATATCTCATTAAATACCATTTATACTTAAAATAATTTTTAGGGCGCCTGTGTGGCTCAGTCGGTTAACCGTCCGACTTCAGCTCAGGTCATGATCTCACGGTTCGTGGGTTCGAGCCCCACGTCGGGCTCTGTGCTGACAGCTCAGAGCCTGGAGCTGCTTCAGATTCTGTGTCTCCCTCTCTCTCTGACCCTCCCCCGCTAATCTTGTGTCTCTGTCTCTCAAAAATGAATAAACACTAAAAAATATTTTTTTAATAAAATAATTTTTAAAGGTTGTCTATATTTTGAAGACTGTGAACTGACCACGCTTCCGTGGCTCCCCTGTGCTCAGGCTCGATTCCCGAGGCATCTCTGTTTCCCGAAATCTGTTTCAGGCCAGCATCTTACAGCTGGAGATCATGGTACCGCCAGAGAGGGCTTTTCGGAGACCTGCGGCAAGGACTCGCACCTGCGGCGTCCTTGAGGCTGGCCGAGGGCGCGCGTGGGGGTCCTGAACCGACGGAGCATGGGGTCTCTTAAGAGTCCTGTGCCACTTACCCACCATGGAGTCCATCTCCTGGAGGTTGTCGCCGTACCGGCCATGCTGGCTGGTGCCCATGAACTCGGTGGTCGTGGGGAGCGGTATGTGTACGTGCAGAAAGGAGAACATGAGGAGGAAGGGTCCTTCGCGGTGCCTGAGGACACAGCAGTCACAGGGCTCATGAGTCTGCTGGGTCCGTGAGAGGTAACTGCATATACTGAGTCTGTCCCTCCTCTGCATTCCCTGGGAGAGGGGACGCGGGCTCTGGGCAGCGGCATGGCTGCCGTGGACCCCTGAGTTCCCCAGAGTCCAGAACGTTCCCTGGGGCACGTGCACTCCTCAGTGACGCCGCCTGACACAAGACCATCCAGGTCCCGTACTCTCTCTCCCAGGGCTGATGCCATCTCACCCAACAGACCCATCATCTCTGGCTGATGCCAGAGCACACCCAACAGACCCAAGGGATGCCCATCCGGGAGTCGTTCTGTGGAATCGCCAGCTCTTTCGCAAGAGACAGACACGTCGTAGCAAGCTGTCCCCACACCTTCCCTTCTGGACACAGGAAACAAGGCCGACCTACTTCGAGCCCTGACGGTCCCCGGGGAAGGTACGTCCTCAGCTAAGCGGGGCAGGGCACAACACAAAAGCCACTCTTTGGGAAGTGTGGGCTCTGACGACATGTCACGGTGTAAAGAATGAAGGGAAGTAATGAAATAATAATAACAATCAAGCTGTGCCATGATGAGCTGGGCAGAGTGGCTGGCGTCCCTCCGAAACTGATGGCCACCTGTAGGCTCAGGTGATTGCATTTGCGAACCGACTCTTTGGCGGTGTAATTAGTGGAGACGAGGTCATCCTGGGGTGGATGGGGCCAGAATGCAATAACAGGTGTCCTTTTTTAAAAATTTATTTTTTAGTGTTTTATTTATTTCTGAGAGAGAGAGAGAGAGAGAGAGACGGACAGCATGAGCAGGGGAGGGTCAGACAGAGAGGGAGACACAGAATCCGAAACAGGCTCCAGGCTCTGAGCTGTCAGCACAGAGCCTGACACGGGGCTCGAACCCACAGACCATGAGATCATGACCTGAGCCGAACTCAGACCCCTAACCGACTGAGTCACCCAGGCGTCCCAAGAACAGCTGTCCTTAAAAGAAATGGATGGTTCGGAGAAATGCAAATGCACACAGCAAAGGAGGCTTTGGGAAATCAGAGACAAAGATTGGAGTCATGCATGCAAGGAACACCCAGCACTTACAGCTTTAGCAGGGAGCTCAGCCCTGCAGTCACCTTCATTTGGGACTTTTCTGGTGTCCAGAGTCACGGAGACTACATTTCTGCTGTTTTAAACCCCTCTGTCACTGGTACTTTGTAATTAGAGCCCTAGGAAGCTGCTATATATGTTAGTTGGGGGTGAGATTATACAGATGGTGCCTCACATGGCCTAAGGGAATCTGCAGATGTAATCGGGTTCAGGAACTTAACACAGGGTGATAATCCTGGATTATCTGGGTGTGGACCCAACACAGTTACAAAGTTCCTTGTAAGAGGGAGGCAGTAAGGACAAAATCAAACGTAATATGATGCAGAGATGCAGGGAGACAGCTATGAGCCAAAGAAAGTGCAGCCTCTCCAACCCGGGACAAAGAACGCGGTTCCCTAAAACCTGCAGAACGAGTTAGTCCCGCCAATGCCTGATTTCAACGCCATTAGGTGAGTTTTGGGTTCCTGACCTCGAGAACCGTGAATAACAAATCTGTGTTGCTTTAAGCCATCCCCACTTGCAGAAATCTGTTTCCGCAGCCAAAGAAAACTCACACACCCAAATCTGGATAAAAGCAAGCTCCAGCATCCCTGAACCCACTCCACCTGCTCAAGGCCACGCTGCTAATCAACAGAGTGGCTTCTGAATCTCCAAGTCCCCATTCCCCTCTGACATGGTGCCACAGTGGATCGTATAGACCTTCTGAAACTCAGCACAGGGTTTGGTGATGGATGTACATTTCCACACCCCAGCATTTGTTCCTGAGGCACGAATGTAAATGGTAAACAACAGCATGAATTGGACAGGGTCACTCACCTTGAGCTCTCACTGTGATCAGTCCTCATTGCAACATGCTCGTGTGTCCCTCGGGAAAGCATCTACACCTTTACACATGTGTCAGGTACCAGGAAATTAGGAGTTTGCCCTGAATGAACCCAGCTGTTGCATTACATCTATAAGGCAAAGACGGTTTGATCTCTCTCTCTCTCTCTCAGAGTATACATTTGTATTGTGTCCTCCTGGCCTATGGGGGAAGGAGAAAGCTAGCGACAGGTGGCCCAAGATCTGTGATACCACCAATCGACTCTACAAGTCAGTCAAACACACCAGCTTACAGATCCCTACCCCACGATGACTCGTCTTCACACATTACATCTCCAAAGACCCGACTCCTAAATGAGATCACATTGTGAGCTTCCAGGCGGACATGAAGTTTGAGGGAACGCCGTTCCACCCTACCCTGGTCCAACTCACCATGGCACAACTTCATTTTTAATCCACGTTTTCCCCTTTCTTTACATTTTGCTATCTGTCAGAGCAGAAATTTCTCAGCGTGGCGTTTCTGTTCTGTGCTTCCCTGCTTGGCTGAGGACCGATCTTCCTTGTGCTCCATTTGGGAATGCCTGGCCGCTTCTTCGTCCATCTTGTTCTCACTCACCTTTGAAGATCTAGTTGACGTATCTTCTCAAGTATGACTTCCCTGATATCTTGGAAGGTTCCTACAGTTTGGGCTGATACCACCCTGAAGTTCTGCTCATCCCTTATTTCTTTATCATGGCCTCGTCCATCAATTGTCATCACCAAATGTGTACTTGTCCTTAAAACCCACTCCCCAGGATGGTGATCGGTAAAGACAAAAGGTGAGTAAAAAATGTGTTCACAGCCTTTTCCTAAATAAAGATCCATCAACTAGATGTTTCTAAATGTGGATCCCTTGAAAACTTTCCAGGGAAAGGAATGCAAAGGGCTTTCTAATGATCACCAGTGACCTTAGCTGAATCATATCCCTTACGTATCACATGCTCAGCAATATGCCCTCTGATTTTAATCAGATTTTAATCTCAAAGAGGTGGTTTCCCTAATAGGAAAAAGAATGAGGTATCTTACCGCAGCTTACTCTACTATCTGTTTCCTGGCAAGTACATTTCCCATTATGCATTAATATGCAAACTATGCATTGCAAATTTATAAGCCAGATTTGTAAGTCTGAGTCTAGTGTGAGTCTACCTGCTTGGTCTGACCAAATATGAATTTCGAGGCCAAAAGAGATATTGTGATTTTAATAACAGGAACTTAAATGAGATACCACCTTCCTACACACTTCCTGAACAGCCCAAGTGAATTCTAAAACATGCAGTATTGTTTTGTCTAGCCCTAGCTAGCAATATTCCATTTCTTAAGTCAATACTGTTCAGATCATCACCTCTTATTTTTTTAAAACACTCATTCTCTTCTGTTTTTAAGACTCCTGTCTTTGAAATACTCATTCTTAAGTCCATTAAAATACATGGGTTTTTTAAAAAATTACCTTTACCTTTCCATAAACGAAATCGCCTCCTTCAGCATGATGGAACCAGCCCGCTCTGCCTTCATCGGCTGTTCAGTGATCTCTTGCTGGCGCATGAGCAGGCAATCCCAGTACAGAGATGATCTGTAACTAGAGAACCACAAGTAGCCCAGCAGAAAAATAAAAAGAACCATGGAGAAGATGAAGGACCAGGGGATAGAGATCAAGCCACTCAGTTTCCCCAAGGCAGCAGTGACTGCAGCAATGGCGACCAGCTGCACGCAGAGCCAGATTTTGCTCCCGATGGCTAATTCCGTGTCCCGCGAAGGATCCGGCCAGCAACTTTCAGTCAGAGTGAACGGCATGCCGTAGAAGTAATCAAACCCATAATTATATGGGTGATGGCAGTGGTCATGTCGGGAATCACAGTTTAAGCCTTGATGCCATTTGCCTGAAATTACAAACAGACAGATGATGCACTATATACACACACACCGCAAAGACTGCGTGAATTCTCTTCAAGCTGAACATGTGATTCAGGCACAAAAAATGGAGAAGCAAATAGTTTTTCTTTGCTTAAAATTCTTGAGTTCAGCACCAACTCACCTTTGTCTCTTTTTCATTCACAAACATCTGTGTTAAGATCTGGCTGTCAGTGACCAAATAGCATGAAAATTAAAGGGAGAAAAATAACACTTGTGAGTTTGTAGCAAAGATGTGACCTGGCCAGTTTCTCATTTACTGGAAGGAAAAAAGTCATAGCCACAAAGATGAAAACATGAGACACTCAGGGTAGACTATAGATGATGTCTAGATGGGTGAGTAGGTAGGTAGATAACCAGATATTAGATATTGAGATAGATATGATATAAGATGGGTAGATGGATAGATGGATACATGAATGGTAGATGAGTGGATGGATGGATGGATGGATGGATGGATGGATAGATAGATAGATGTAAATTATGGCCATAAATATAAATGATAGAGATAAGATAATTGATACATGGTGAATAAATGGTGGATGGGTGGAGATAGTAGATAGATAATGATAGATACAAATAAAATCTTGGCAGTTAGATGGGTAATGTATACGTGTATACATAGGTGGATAGATGGATAGATAAACAGATATATGATGGATGTGTGGTTGGATGGATAGATGGATACATAGATAACAGATATAGAGAGATGATAGATAGATAGATAGATAGATAGATAGATAGATAGATAGATGACAGATAATAGATAACTGATGGAGGATGGACCAAGCATGCATGAATAGATGGCTGGCTAGCTGGCGGGCTGGAATCCCAGGGTCTCCCACTAAAGTTAAGTAAACTTTATTTGAAAAAAACTTGCCACATGTTTAAATACTAACAAAAAGATCCATGGGTGTCCTGCTAACATGAGGACTCGAACAGAACATACGATCATTTGTGTCCACTAAAATGTTAATGGCTCCCCACATGGAGTTAGGGTCACATGAAGGATGCACACACATCTCAGAGCAGCTCCGGTGCTAAGCAGAGGAGAGCCAAGACTACTGGCCCACGCTTTTCTGTCCTGCACCTCCATGAAGATTGTCTTCTCTGATCAATCTCAAGTTGGTTACAAGAAATTTAAAATAGCATGTTATTCTGGAAGCACCCAGGTAGCTCAGTCAGTTAAGCATCCACCTCTTGATTTTGGCTTAGGTCATGATCTCACCATCGTGAAATTGAGACCGACGCTGGGCTTTGCACTGACAGCATGGAGCCTGCTTGGGATTCTCTCTCTCTCTCTCTCTCTCTCTCTCTCTCTCTTTCTCTTCCCCTCTCCCCTGTTCTCTCCCTCTCTCAAAATAAATAAACTTTAAAATAAGATGTTATTCTCATGCCAGTTGAAACCCAGGCTCTCAAATAAAGACAGTAGGTGTAGCTACACTTGGGTCATCATTGGCCAAGGTCTTTCCTCTTGGGCAATGAGAAAAGAGACATCCAGACTACATCTGTAGTTCCATTTTAATGAAATAACGAAGTAGTCAAGAGAACACGCATGGAGAAAACATGCAAGGCACAGAGAACCTGACAAATCGGATCCTAATGTGAGACATTTTTGCCTTAAACATTTTATGTGTTCCAAGCAATTTCCTGTCTGTGAAATGAGGGAGATGGGTTATTCTCGGGCATTCCTTCTGCCTGGAGTAATCGATGACTCTGTCGATGTGCGGTATAATTAACCTGGGAACCTGATTGTTAGCATCCCACCACAGTGCAATACAGGAGCCAAATGGGGACTTAATCATTGCCAAAAGAGAGCCCCACAGTTTTCTCCTCTGTGTTGACCCGTGGGAGCGCAGAAAGGAAGTGCTACATCAAGGGGACAGGCTGGAAAGGAGTCAATGGAAACTTTCTTAGGCAACTTCAATGCTCATTATCTTGATTTGGGTGACAGATGCAGGGTGTTGACATTTCTCAGAAGTTTTTTTTTTTATATATTTTTTTTCTATTTGGGTGATGATTACAGGGTGTAGACTTATGGAGTCATTAGCTGACACTCTATGAGAAGTTAATGTGCACAAAGCTATTTGCGTGTTCTTGAGAGAGCTGGCCACACTTTGTAGGTTATGTGTGGTGAATGGGATGATGCATTCCAGAGCCTGCAGAACATAATGCACAGGTCGCATTTTAGGACAGAGTTCTGTGCGAAGATGAAGACCACAGAATGACACAGAAATTGGGGTGGCCTGTCTGGCAAGGCCCAAGGGTGGGGAGAGGTCCCCTGTCATGCTTGAATTACATCTAAAAAGGATGAACAGGCGTCATTCAGAAAGAAGTGTGTGTGTGTTGGTCAGGGGGGCATTGGACAGAGAGTTCCAGGGGGACACAGGGAACACATTTCCTCGGGAAAGACCATATAATACACCCATCAGGTGAATTCCGGAGAGTAAAGAGAAAGGTCAGAGGTAGTCACTGAAACGGAAGATGTAGAGTTGATAGCACACAGAGGGTCTTCTGTACCGTAACCAAGATGCACACTCATTTTGCAAAAAAGAGTTTCCAAGAACGCCGCATCAGGAATACAACAACACAGATCATTTCTTTATAGGGAATGAGTCACGGCCGCGTCTTACCTATCAGTGCGGTACTGTACCCTTGACCCTTCAGTAAGGCTGCAAACGTTGTCTCGTTGCGAGGGAGTCCAGCAGGGGCTCCAAGTGTGTGGATCACACGACTGACTTTATTAGAAACCATTCCTAAATGGGACAGAAAAAGAAAATCAAAACACAGAACACAAGTGCAGTGAGTAGGTTCCATCACATGAAGAGTAAGGGAGTCACGGGGAGCTCAGGAGCTGGAAGAGACAGAATAACGAGTGAGGAGGGGTGCCTGGTGGCTTAGGCGGTTGAGCGTCCGACTTTCGCTTAGGTCATGATCTCGCGGTTCATGGGTTCAAGCCCCGCATCGGGCTCTGTGCTGACTGCCAGCTCGGAGCCTAGAGCCTGTTTCAGAGTCTGTGACTCCCTCTCTCTCTGACCCTCCCCTGCTCACGCTGTGTCTCTCTCTCTCTCCTAGAAATAAATAAAAATATTAAAAAAAAAAAAGAATAACGAGCGAGGAACACAAAACCATCACGTGGGCGAGGAGCCTCATGTTCCCCAGACGTAACTCACACTGGTCCCCACTAGGCACCCCTTTACACACTCGCACGCACACATGTGACACTCCTGGACATGCACAGACGCACCACTCAAATAACACTCTACACGTAGCCCCTTGCAAGTTTACAGCAAGACAGGGCATCATATCAAGACACACACAACTGAACATCTAACACAGGCCTACTCTTGGCCGGGGAGGGCATCGTGTTGGGAAAAGAGCCAAGACACTGAAATCGTGAAAACCTCAAACCCTATTGCTCTTACGATGATTGCTTTTTCTGATAATAGGTTTTAGTATTTGTACAAAAGATGGATATGCCGAATGTCTGTTGAGGCATCTGGGACACGTGGACATAGACTGTTTGAACTTCTCTATTCCCTTCCCCAAAACATAGCAGTAAGAAAGGAAAACTGCTGGGGCGCCTGAGTGGCTTAGTCAGTTAAGCGTCTCACTTTCGCTTAGGTCATGATCTCACGGTTCGTGGGTTCGAGCCCCGCGTCGGGCTCTGTGCTGACTGCCAGCTCAGAGCCTGGAGCCTGTTTCAGTCTGTGACTCCCTCTCTCTCTGACCCTCCCCTGCTCACGCTGTCTCTCTCTCTCTCTCCTAGAAATAAATAAAACTTAAAAAAAAAAAAAGAGAGACAAAGTCATTGCATGTATATGCAAGGCTTCCACATTTAGAAAGGAAAACTGCTTACCCACGGACACAACTCATGACAAAACTAGATGACAAGTAGGTAGGGACGGATCAACCACACACCCAAGACCTACATTTTATGGAAAAGAAGCACAAGAAAGCAAACCAGTTTCTGAAGGATCCAGGAACTGAAGAACCCCCAAGAATAACCAGCAGATGTTCCCCGGAGAGGACTGGAAACAAAGGAGTTGTCCCAAGTTAGCACTGGCAGCCATGCTCTGACCCGAAACTACCTCCTTCTAAGTACTACAGACGTGGGTCACCTGGGTGCCTCAGTCGGTTGAGCGTCTGACGCTTGCTTTCTGCTCAGGTCACAATCTCACCCTCGAGGGACTGAGCCAGCACACAGCCTGCTTGGAGTGGATTCTCTCTCTTCCCCTCTCTCTGCCCTTCTCCCTCACCTCTCAAAATAAACAGACATGTAAAACAAAGTGAGGGAAGCTAGATTTACACAAAGTAAGCAGCTCAGAAGAAGAAAAGAGAGTCAAATCACGTGTAAGTTTACTGTATGAAAAACAAAGAATAAAGAATTTAACATTTCCTGGACCTGATTCACCTTAGCGCCCAGTAAGCCAGCTATCATCAACCTCATGGGATGCAAAAGGTAACACGACAGCCTCAGGAGACCAGCAAGGGGCTTGTCAATCTTGACTAAGAACTGGACATAACTCCCGACCTGTGAATGATATGCTCTACTTCTTCTTCCACAATAGAATCTGTGCCCGTAACACCACGGCCAGTCTAACCAGCCTTAAAAACATAACCATACAACCCTGCCATTCCATTCCGTGGCATTTATCCAAGACATCTGAAAACACACGTTGAGTTAAACACGTGTACAGGCAAGTACACAGCAGAAGTGTTTGTAAGAGTCTAACGCCCGAAACAACCCAATGGTTGGTCAATCGAGTGATGGACAAGCCAAGCGTGTTGCATCCATACGATGGTTGGAATATGTGATAAACGTTTGAGACATTGTGGTAGGTCTTCCTCATGGCAGTCAGATTACTGAAGACTTATTCTATTCATTGCTTCCTTCCATGATGGCTTCTCGTTCTGCCCTGGGTGGAAAGTCCCGCCTACGCCTAATTGCAGGACACCGAGGAGAAACAGTGAATAGATGTAACCAGGTGAATGGCTGTAACTCAGCCACTCAGGTTGGGCTTGGGTTGACGGGGACAACGTCTGCAGCCGTGTACGCGTACGTGCGTCTGCACGTTTAGGGGCAACCTTTTCAAAATGGCTTAGCCACCTATTTACTCCCTTGAACCTTAATGTGTACACAGAGAGTAGCAGAAGTTTGTCCGTCTACACACCTGATCGGATGGGGTATCTTCCCGTGAGGAGGGCAGCCCGGCTTGGGGTGCACAAGGACGCTGCAGCGATGTGGTGTTTCAGCTGCACACCTTCCCTGGCTAAGCGGTCGATGTTAGGCGTCCTGGAAAGAGAGACAGAGAATTGCAGAGGGAATGATGGCGGACAGAGACAGAGACAGAAATCACCACTGCTGTTGGCTATGATTCCCTGAGCTCAGAGCCAGAGAGGAAGTAACTGCACACAGCACCCTATTTCCTTTTTTTCTTCCCGAATCACAGAGAAAGTACAGCTGAGGTTTTAGGCAGTGGCTGGGTACTGCACAGTTGACATAATTTGTTTCTGCAATGTGATGTCTACTGAATAGATTCAACGAGTATATTCAATGGGGGTGCCTGGGTGGCTCAGTCAGTTGAACATCCGACTTTGGCTCAGGTCATGATCTCATGGTTCGTGGGTTCAAGCCCCGCATCGGGCTCTGTGCTGACAGCTGTCTTCAGATTCTGTGTCTCTCTCTATGCCCCTCCTCCGCTCATGCTTGCTCTCTTGCTCTCTCTGTCTCAAAAATAAACATTAAACGCTTTTTAAAATAAAATATATGTAAAAATACTTATGTGTCCATGGGCTGATGAATTAAGGCTAATGACTTACAGACCTTAGTTATGCCTAGCTACTTACAGACTCAACAGTAAGTTCAATGCACAGGCTCTACAGACAGATGCCTTTGCACTAGACCAAGTTTGCAGCCTCTGCCTTGTGATTTCCTACAAAGATATGTGGAGGCTGGAGACAATCAGAAGAAAAACAGTCCTTGTTTAATTGCAGGAGGCAGTCAAACATATAATGAGACCTGACTTTCTTCATACGAGACACGATTGAACAACACAGAATTATTAAAGTATAGGATTCACACGTCTTGCCCTGATGCACCCCTAAACCTCTGGGTAGGCATTACTCATGTATATGGTTTTTATTGCGTATCCCAGAACTCTGAGTCTGTTTCATGTACGTTTTTTTTTTCTTCCAGAGCACCAATTCTTACAACAGAACGATCTCCCCTTAAAACGTCTGTTGGATTCCAAAATTAGGAAGAGTAAAATCTCCAGGCACACCGAGAAAAAGTATACATAGAAATCATGACTCATCGTAAATGTGCAGATCATGGAAGGCTTGTGACGTGCCAGGTAGCTACTCTAAGTGCCTTGAGCATATGAAGCCACACTTGTACGCTGCTCACCTGTGCGCTTGACCAATCAGAAAGCTAAGAAAGGCACAGAGAAGTCAAGTCACTTGTGCAAGATCTCAGAGCCAGTAACTGCAGAAGCAACATTCTAGTCCAGACGGTCCTGGTTTTAATATTATTTGCTTCTTTTAAAGACAAAAAAAAAAAAAACATGAATTTGGTTTTCCACATGATGTAGTCATAAAACCTCGTCAACCTCCCAAGCCGAGGCAACAGATGAAATAGCACAACTCAAAGTGAAGCCATACCTCACCGTGTCATTGCCAAAACAGCCCAAGTCACCGATCCCAAGATCATCCGTGATAATCAGGACAATATTTGGCTTGTCTTCATGTACACCCTGGGCCCCGCGTGGGTTTAAGAGTAAACACATCCAAGACAATGCGATGAAGAGGTTCCTAAAAGGGAGGAAGGGAGTCTACAAGGACGGGCTCGGGAGTTACATCCCATTCCAATGTCCCCATGAACACAGCAGGGCTCACGGGACACCAGGCAATCTCCCAAGGAACAGGTGAGCCTCGAGAATTTCTCTTCCCAAGCACTGGCTGCCACTGTTGAATGGGGCCCGCAGCTCTCAGGGAGAGTCTCTCCTGGAACCCCAGCTCACATACACCAAATGCTCTTCCAGGACGTGAAGTCTGAAATCATTATTTGAAGGCAAAGCGTGTATTAGGTCAGAGGCAGTAGGACTTTGAGGTCACATCCCTGGAAGAAGAAGCCCTCTGACTTTCCTTCATGCTGGAATTCAAACCCGGGGTGGGGACACAGAGTTTTGCCAAAGGGACATTTGGTTGGAAGGAAGGAAAACACCAAGCAAAACAAAGAAAAACCAACCCCAGGGCAAAGGAGAAGGGAGAACATGGTTGAAGACCTGAATTGTGGGAAAGGAGCACCCTGGATTCTGAACACTAATCTAGTCCCCTTCATGATTATGCTCAGCCACCAATGAAATCCCCATTTTCCAAAGAAATATATAATCCCCTTCCCACTGGGTCCCTACTCAATAAGCAGGCAATGAGTATTGGGCGCTTGAACTATATTAGTTGCGTCTCCATCTGGTGTTTATTCATGTTTGAAGACCCACCTCAAATCTTCTCGGAGGAGACAAATGGCCGCTAACCTTCATCCGCTCCCACCACCTCTTGATAAATGCTCGGAAACAATGCTACCATATACAATTGCTTTTCTCGCATCCTGTTTTGACATTATTTCATTTATTTTTATTTTTGATTTTGAGATGTAGTTCATACACGATGCTCCGTCAGTTTCTGGTGCGCAACGCGGTGATATGACAACTCTATATGTTATGCTGTGTTCCCCATGCCCGAGGCTACCATCCGTCACCACGCAATGGCAGAAAAATGGGTACAATCTCTTAAAGTAATACAACTCTGTTGGAAATTTAGTCCATATGGTATCTGTTGTCAAAATATCTCTCGTTTTGTCATAGATTTGCTGAATCCAGAGCATCAATGCCAATCATACCCAGAAAACATGACATTGAGTAAAAAGAATATATAAATAAATAAATAAGAAAACATGACATTGAGTGCCTGTTATCTATAAATAACAACATCTATACATCTGGGGAACCCACAAATTTCCCATTAGATTCAACATACTTGCAAAACAGCTACTTTCCTCACCTGAACTTCATGATACAGCACTGACTGGCTTCCAATTTTCTTTGGTCAGAGGAAAAGTGTGCTGAAAAAGATAAATGGGTTATTGCCACATTAATTACATGAGTCCCCATTGTGAAACCCTCAGGATATTTCAAAGCCATACTTCTACTTCCAACATTTACCATTGGTGTTCCAAATCAGTCAACCTATGACCTTTCCATTGTTAATGACCTACTGCTCATAGTTTGTTTCTACGGAGCTTATGCTGTCCACCCGCTTCTTTCTGCCTCCTGAGACAACAGGCTTAGTCTCTAAGGCTATCCTAAAACATGTCTGGATGACAGTATAGTCTTGAGGAGTAGCTGAACATAAGGGCTTATACTCAGAATGTGTAAGTGGGATGAATTTAGGTCACCTGCAAAGAGGTAATCACTTCAATGTATCTACTGCTTTAGTTTTGTGTTAGCGCAAATTTCACAGGACTATATGGTAATATATGGATAGCTAATCCTTGTATACAAAGAGGGGGAATTTATGATATGCATATAATAAACAGCGAAATTTACTGCAGCAAAAGAAAACAGATACCCGTCTTCCACCTGCAAGCTATTACTCATATTTGTATTTAAAATAATATGGAGAGCAGGGGCGCCTGGGTGGCTTAGTCGGTTAAGCGTCCGACTTTCGCTTAGGTCATGATCTCGCGGTTCGTGGGTTCGAGCCCCGCGTCGGGCTCTGTGCTGACTGCCAGCTCGGAGCCTGGAGCCTGTTTCAGTCTGTGACTCCCTCTCTCTCTGACCCTCCCCTGTTTACACTGTCTTCCTCTCTCCTAGAAATAAATAAAACATTAAAAAATAATAATAATAATACGGAGAACATAATAAGAACCACCTCCTTCATCAAAATCTGTCCTGCCCAAAACAAGATATCACCAGAGACCCCAGAGAAAGAACTATAGGCTAAGAAATGGAAAGGAGGGAGGGAGAATGGAGAGAAGCTTACTCAAACAAATATTGGTTTGGAATCAACCTTTCAATGCCTAAGCTGGTCCATTAAGTTCTAGAAAATAGTCAGCCAAAGGGGCTTCCAAAATCCCACCTCTGCCCATGACAACAGAAACTAAGCAAGAAGCAAGAAGACAAGCGCCTGGGGGGCTCAGTCGGTGAAGCGTCCGACTTTGGCTCAGGTCATGATCTCACGGTTCATGGGTTTGAGCCCCGTGTAAGGCTCTGTGCTGACCGCTAGCTCAGAGCCTGGAGTCTGTTTCGGATTCTGTGTCTCCCTCTGTCTCTGGCCCTCCCTTGCTCACACTCTCTCTCTCTCTCTCTCTCAGAAATAAAAAAAGAAAGCAAGAAGAGCCCAGCATGTCCATCCTCACAAAGCTTCCTTGACTCACGGGTCCACAGTGTGGTCTACCTGACCTCCAGGACGAAATAAGATGGTGGTCGTGAAGAACTCTCGCTCCTCCTCCGCAGCCACCTGGAGTCATTAGCTGAACGTGAGCCTCCTCATATAGCCTCTCTCTGTGATGGGCAGGCCGGCCGAAGCTCTGCCCATCCAGATAGTTCAGATTTATGAGACATAAATGAGGCAATCTGATTTGTGTCTCAGATTTGCATGTCCTTATACAAGTCCAGGGAGGGGGGGAATTATAGTCAGCAGAATACTTGCCATCTTCCTTGCAGTGAGTGTTCTTATCTGTGACTACCACCAGAATGATTCATCGAGATGAAAATTGCCAGCCCTCCTACGGAAGAATCATTGTTTGATCCTGCCCATGACATTCTGATGACTTTGGGAATTCTGTCATTGCCTCAGGGCGATCTGTGAACCTGACTAACGGAGAGAAAATACAATGTCTCCCCGACCCCCAGGATTATTTCTGAATTCTGTTTGGCAAGATGAACTGTGGGGAGTAACTTGGGGGCTTGTGGACACACTCTGTGTCAACATCGCCATTATGCATCGAGTGAAACATAGTGAAACAGCCAGTCTTCCACATGATGAGCAGATCTGGGTGTATGAGAACAAAGGCATTGTCATCCTACACATGAAGAAAATACCGTGAACACCCAGTTAAACAAACCAGAGCAGTTTGCCTGGAAATTAGATACACAGATTATCATAATACAGCCCTTTTTCACCAGAACATAGTTTTTTGGTTCTTTTTTTCAGATGTGATGTTTTATTCAAGGTGCTACTGTGTGATTGCATCAACCCTAGATGTTCAGATCCTGGACCATCAGATCCAACATACAGATTATTCCCAGGTCGTCTTTGTTCCCTGGGGGACTCAACATTGGAATTGTGTAAAAACACCAAAAAGCATGTGTTAAGTTCTGAGCCCATTCTCCAAAATGAGCACCACAAAGGGCATACCAACTTTTCATCCCAAACAATAAAATATGAAGCATAAAAGTGTTTCTACAACTCCATGATCATCTGGTTTAACGTCTCATCTGTGTGTTAATTCAATGATTGTTCTCCTTCCAGTTCTGGGGGCTCTCATTCTGCATCCCATCTTCCTTTGCGTTGTGTGGTGAGTTTCTTAGGGCACTGCTCAAGACCTTACTTATCATAACATAAAACATTTTCCACTCACGTACTCTTACTCATGGCAGCGTCTTTGATTCTCTGTTGTCAGTAATTTGTTTCAACAGGATTTGCCGATCTTGGTATGGTCTGTACTTGGTGTTAACGAATGCAGCAAAGTGGCCATTGTCTGTCAAGTTTCAAATGTCAATTAATGCTACTAGTCAGTCACCGCCATGTAATGCAACAAAGCCATTATTAGTAACCACCTTGAAGTCCAGAGAAGAAGCCAGTGGAAGACAGACACAATGGGTTGGCCAGACTGGGGATATGCACCTTGAGTCGTATTAATCAGATATGAACCTGTTAATGATGATGATTTGAAAGCAACTCTGTCCTCCAATTGAGTGCTTGTGGGAATGTGTTTGAAAACCCTGATTTTACCTAAAACAGGTCCTATGTGGCACTTGGCTACTATCGTTGAAAGACATACGTGAATCTTTTTTTAATGTTTATTCATTTTTCAGAGACAAAGAGAGAATGTGAGCAATAGAGGGGCACGCACACACACACACACACACACACACACACACACACACACAGAATCCCAATCAGGCTCCAGGCTCTGCGCTGTTGGCACAAGATCCGATGTGGGACTCAAACTCACAGACTGCAAGATCATGACCTGAGCTGAAGTCGGATGCTTAACTGACTGAGCCACCCAGATGCCTCTTGAGACATACGTGAATATTAAGATATAAGCCCTAACAGGACACTTGAACATGATGTCAAGTAGATGCAAACATTCATGATCATGTTGGGCATAGTATCCCTGGTGAAGATCAATGTTTTCCATGAAAATCTGATAAGACGTCTGCCTCATTTTTTTGAGAGTGCACATTGTGTCTGTGGAACAGGGTATTACCTCTGTTAGATCATAAATAGTCGGGGCGCCTGGGTGGCTCAGTCAGTTAAGCGTCCGACTTTCGCTTAGGTCATGATCTCGCGGTTCGTGGGTTCGAGCCCCTGCGTCGGGCTCTGTGCTGACTGCCAGCTCAGAGCCTGGAGCCTGTTTCAGTCTGTGACTCCCTCTCTCTCTGACCCTCCCCTGCTCCATGTCTCTCTCTCTCTCTCTAGAAATAAATAAAACATTAAAAAAAAAAAGAACTTTAGATCATAAATAGTCATCTGCTTACACGTCCTCTGATAATTTCAGGTGTCTCCCTAACAAAGGGTATCATTGTCATGCTTCAAAATGAACAGGTGGTAAAGTCTCCATAAATCATCCCAAGTGACACAGAGTCAGACTGTCCTGCCCTCTAGACATGAAGGAAAATGCATCAGCCAGATAATCGATGATTAGTGAGGAGAGCAAAGTCTTGCAGAACATGAGAGTTTCATTCCTTTCTGATGTGGACCATACTGCACCACACACAAACACCAAGCACAAGCCCAACTATGCGTTTCCGACGTCAAATCGTTGCCTGTCAATACACACTTTCAGGGAAACTCCTTCACACGCACATCATTTCTGCAGTGAGCAACACCCTCAGAATAACCGTGTATGGGAAATAACCAGACCGACTGTCAAAAAGCTAAAAGTATTCCGCTTTGCAGCAAGAGCTACATTGTTGCTCGATGGAGACTCTTGAATTCCAGAGCAGGAGGAAAGGTAGAAATGACAAGGTGAAATCAACAATCTGGAGGATCAGCCGAATGCAACCTCGGCTGAAATGTGGACAGATGAGAACACGGAACACATTCTACCCAAGATGCTGAGGAGTCGGAGGACCTTGGGAAGGTAAGTCTTGGAGTGAAGTCCTCACAAGGTGCCTTTAAGGCAGGTGAGAAGTGTGGGTTTGCTCAGGAGCAATGCACACAGTATAGGAGGAAACCATAAAGCAGAAATCATTGAAATGCTGGGAATTTAGACATCACCACCCAGCACTTGGATACCCGGCACGCCCAAAGGACACCTGCTCCGTGATTTACGCCCCAGAGAAAGAAGCCAATCGCTGTGTGTTTGCAGCAAACATGTTTGAAAACAGGCAAGCTCTCGGTGTAAAAGAAAAACGACGGGCGGGCTGGTACCCTCAAAGCCACTGTAGGAAACCCTTTGCATGCCCGTGGTCCTGGAGAAGTGTGCTTGGTCCTCCCCAACAGCGTGAGGGCCCCGTGGACAGGATGAACCGCACTGCCCAATGGCGGCAGTGTTTGTGAGGCCGGAGTCCTGGTTCCCGAGCAACGATAACCGGGCAAGGAAGTCTACTCCAGAAAAACTGCCCATTTCAATGTGGCCACACCCTCCTACCCAGGCTTGCAGACCCAGATAGGCTTGAGGGGAACAACAGGCTTATGTAAACAGAGCACATAAAGGCATGCATCTCGTACCCACTAGTCTTTTTTTGTTAATGTTTTTTATTTATTTCTAGGAGAGAGAGAGAGACAGCATGAGCAGGGGAGGGTCAGAGAGAGAGGGAGTCACAGACTGAAACAGGCTCCAGGCTCTGAGCTGGCAGCCAGCACAGAGCCCGACGCGGGGCTCGAACCCACGAACCGCGAGATCATGACCTGAGCGAACGTCGGACGCTTAACCGACTACGCCACCCAGGCGCCCCCCGTACCCACTAGTGTTGACGTCAGCCCCCTCCACGTGGGCTCTCCAGAGGCACTGAACAGATTGCTCTGTAACACACGGGGTTAAATCCCAAGCTCGTCGGATTGCAGATGTAGCAAATAAATTGCCCAGCTCACCCTGAATGTCAATGAAATGGGCAGTGTTCATTTTCAGGCATGCGTGTCCCAAATATCATGTGGGAAGCTCACACGGGGAAAAGTAAGGGTTGCTTGTCCGGAATCCAAATCTAACCGGAGCGTCTGGTGTCAGCTGCGCAAACCTGTAGACAATGAGTTATGGCTCTGAGAGCAGATCCATTTGAACGATTCACAGATAAGCAGTGTGAGACTGGTTAAAACGCAACACCTGACCTCACTCGGAGGAAGTACACGGAGGCATCCTGCTAGTAATGGCTCAGGTCACTTTACACCACTCATAGACAACCACCAGTGAGGAAAAAAAAATCTCTTGGGGGCCTGCATGGCTCAGTCGCTTAAGCATCCGACTCTTGATCTCAGCTCACATCTTGATCTCAGGGTCGTGAGTTCAAGGTCCATGCCCAGCGTGGAGCCTGCTTGAAAATAAGTCTCAGCAAACTGATGCGACAGAATTTTTTTCTGTTTTTGAAAAGGGCCAATGTGTGTGTGTAAAGGTGTGTCTGTGTGTCCGTATATCTGGGTGTGCGAGTGTACATGTGTGTGCATAGGTGTTTGTGCATGGATGTGTTTTTGTGGCTGTGCCTCTGTGTGTGTGTGTATGTGTGTGTGTGTGTGTGTGTGCGTGCACCCCTGGAATGGCCAGCTGATGAGCAGGGCAGCGGACGCAGCCCCACTAAAATCCAGGCAGGGCTGTGTCTTTGACTTAACGTCTCCACAAATACCACACTCTGGTGTTGTGAGTCCTGCACAATGAACATAAGAACCTGAAGAAGAAAAGGATGGGATCTTGCTGTTCTTTATAGAAGAAATCTTCAGCCTGGAAAACCCACAGTCAATGGAACATCCGATCGAAACCAAAAGACTCAGGGATCTACACCAAAGTGATGCCTTGCAGCGTCATGGCCAGGTGCATGGAGTGAGCCAGAGGCAGGGGTGCGTCCCCAGGCCCGGCTGGTTAGGATCGGACAGAGTGCGGGTGCAGAGCCGCCGGACATTGGACCCTCACGGCAAAAAGGAAACAGAAAGTATCATTTGGTGCCACAGCAGGTGGAAGACACAGTGAAGGATTTGGATGGTGAACGGGACACATGTGCATCCTACGGGGAGCGGCGTGTGAGGTGGGACACGGGGAGAGTCACACGCTCACCCGGCATCCAAACCGCTCGGGGAACAGCCCTACAGGGTCCTCACTTTCCGGGAACCGACCCCTCTCCACGGCTCCCACAAGACGGACCCGACCCGCTCCAACCCACCCCAAAGACCCAGCAACCTTCCCCGTTGCCTCACACCCGGTAATACCAGCGAAAAGGACGTGACCCAACCTTAGATACCAGGAAAGAAACTTGACCCCGGAAAAGACTCCATGATCCAAAACACAGACGTCCCTCTAAAAATTCAGAATACGCCGCAACACAGAATTTCTGCCCAAAGCAGAGAAGCCGTGCTCAAAACCACTCACGGAAGTCATCAGCGGACCTTTGGGACTGGAATCGGGTAGGGGGCGCCACGCAGAAGGAGCGACGACACGTCGCGATGAGAAATCGGTCCTGCATCAAAGCCGGCAACGGTTGTCAGGTCACATGATGGAAACCCACAGGATGTGGGATGGAATTCATGATAGGCCAGTAAGAAGAGCGAAGCGTGCGGACGGAGGAACGTTTAAAGACGGACAATGTCCGTGGTGAAAGGGATTCCAGAAAGGCACGAAGGAACACACACACACACACACACACACACACACACACACACACACACACGTGTGATAATCCAAGAGAGACCAGAAGACTGCCTTCATGAATCCCAGCGACAGATTCAAACCCCTATTGCCTCAGAATCCAGTAAAATGATGGGCAGGGACACTCCCTGGCCATTCATGTGTTTGTTTTCAGCTTAAAGTGCAAAGGATAAACCCAGTACTATCGACGCGGGGAGAGATAAACAAAGGAGGTGCCCATTTAATGGAAATACGTGCCGTCCTTACTCAGCAGTGGATGCGAAGTCTGGGGCTCAGAGACGTCTGTGTGGACGCCGTCCAAGTTTCCTCCAGCTCCTGCAACAAAGAACCAGAAACTTGGCGGCTGAGAACAACAGACGTTCGTTCTGTCCCCGTTCTGGAGATCAGGAGTCCAAGATCCAGGTGGGGCAGGGCTGGTTCCTCCCACAGCCTCCGGGGACAGGGTGTCCCCGATTCTAAGGGCCGCGGGCGATCCTGGGCATCCCTCGACGTGCCCCAACTCTGCCTCCGTGTCTACACGGCCTTCTCCCCGTGTGTCTGTCTGTGTCTGAATTTCTCCCTTTTTATAGGGGCACCAGACATATGGTGGTCATGCCGCAGTTGGCTTCAGGGTGACCTCAACTTAACACGGCCGATGATACGTACGCCAAGCCTATTCCCAAACCAGGTCACATTCTTATCGGAGGTCCTGGGGACTCAGGGCTTCAGCGTGTGATTTGGGCATGAGGGGGGCCATTCAACCCACAACATATGCTCAACCGTCAAGCTCCACACAGACACACACACACACACACACACACACACACACACACCCTGGATCACCCTCCTGTCCACTCCCAGGCTCTGTCTGCCCCCCTGTCTTTCTCTCACTGGCACATCGCACTTACCGCTGCCTGGCGAACCCTAGGCTGGGGAGCTGCTTCCAGTGACCACCGGCACCTCGTTCGAATGTCAGGTAGGTCACTGTCAGGCTTTGCCACCCGCCTTCCGCATTCACAGTGCCCGGGAAACCCCTCATTAGCCAAACCCAGGTTCCCAGCTCATCCCTTCAAGCAGAACCGTAAAACCTGGTCCTTTTATGCCTTGACTCACCTGAGTTGCCTGTGTATTTAGAAGAAAGCAAAGTCCTATTAAAATGTTGCTGTTCTTTTGAGCAAAGAAGGGTAAACAGCAGGCATCGCCAGACCTCACGTGGTCCCGAGGGCTGTAGAGACAGGAGCTCAGGAAGCACTTTTTGAGGACAGACCCCGCCCCTGGGAAGTCCTCGGATCCCTTCTACAGCGTTGGGGGAAACAGAGCTGGCCGGCTGTTTACTGTCGTTTCCTCTCGAATTTCATTTCTTCCGATACAGATGCATTTGCAGGTTATGGTTTGCTCCATACGTCATTATGGTATTTCAATGCATTTTTAAAAATGTTTATTTATTTTTGACAGAGAGAGAGAGAGAGAGAATGAGCCAGGGGGAAGGGCAGAGAGAGAGGGAGACACTATGAATTCATAACCTGACTGTAACCTGGAAGCTCAGCTGATGGAGCCCCCCACGTGCCCCTCAATGGACTTTTTTTAAAAAAAATTTATATTTTTATTTATTATTGAGACAGAAAGTAACAGAGCATGAGTGGGGAGGGTCAGAGAGAGAGAGGGAGACACCGAATCTGAAACAGGCTCCAGGCTCCGAGCTGTCAGCACGGAGCCCAACGCGGAGCTCGAACCCACGGACCGTGAGATCGTGACCTGAGTCGAAATCAGATGCTTAAATGACAGAGCCCGCCAGGCACCCCTGGACTTTTACTTTACATACATGAGAGTAATGTTGTGTAGGCCGCATGGTGTCCCTGTTGCGGCCACATTTCCACGTCACCACACCCATGTCCCTCTGGCACAACAGGACTTGGAACACAAAGTGCATGTTCCGTGAAAAGTGCCCATCGCTCAGCGTGGGAATCACACCCAGGAGAGCCGGCGGCTGTGATGACGGAACGTCGCATCTCCGATAACCTCGTGCGGGAATGAATACGCCCAGCGTTTTAACCTACATACCGTGAGGCGGGAAGGAGTGTGTACCCAGAGCCTCTTTTCTTTCCTCTTTCCACGTGTTCATAGTTTGTTTTCTTGCTCAGACCGGACGGCTGCCTGCTATGACAGGAGCACACAGAATCAGGCCAGGACCACGGAGGCACCTACGAATGCTATACAACCTCACCGCTCCCTCGCGGCCTGACCCGGGGCTTCTCCACGGCCCCAGAGACACGACGTGTCCAGATTCCTGTCCAGCTGGCGCTGATAGCCTTCGATTTGCTCAAAGCCATGGTGGGTTCAAGACACTGGTGTCAGAGGCTCTGAGTCCTGAGGGCTTTCTAGAATTTCCTGGAAGAAGACTGCATGTAAACCACGGGGAGGGGTGTGAAGTTACATGTGCGATTTCTCTGCTTGGGCTGTGGCGGGTTCCTTGATAGTTCCCGGGATGAATCAACGCCTCGTGGAATCCCATCAGACCGCTGTGCGTGTGGGTCATAGGCAGCCGCACTGTGACAACGTCATGTGGTTCAAACCAACAGGCTCGTCCCTGCCCCTGTGCACCGCGAAGTGAGTCTTGCAGCTGGAGAAAGACAATCACTGTGAAATTCTGGAAGGTAACATCCATGCTGACCCATCTCTACCTGTGCAGGCAGGTGCCAATGTGCAATTATGGTGCCTCACTGCTATGCAGAGATGGCACCGAGCTTCACATGCGGCTGGGATGCGAGCTTGTTCTCTGTAGATCCACCAAAATATTAAATTACAGCCAGGATGTAGGGCGTGTAACGGGGTAATTATGAAAACCTTGGTCCCTTGGGCTCAAAGATCGCACAACTATGAAGTGCAGGGGGCGGGGGAAGCGTGTCAGTTCTGGGAGAGCAAGCAGAGAATAAATAGAAATCTCAGTACCCGGTGGGCAGATTTCGCCAGCCTGCCATTCCATTCTCCTTCCTGAGTCTTTCTTATTTATGTTTACGACGACAGACGCCAAGTGGGCGTCATGACCCTCAACGGTAGACGATTCAAATGCCACAAGATATTTGCTCGTTTTCCAAATTTGCCAGTGATCATCGAAGCACGTGGCACAGCGGCCCCTGGCTCTTGCAGCACATAGTGGTGACGAAGTTGCATCCACATAATATATTATAGACATCGGACGCACAAGATGGGTACCACTCGCACAGCATGGATCACACCCTGACTCAAGGTTAGATTGAGACTTAATCTTGCTGTTAGATTAAGACTTATTCTTACCGAGAAATACTTAACCAGAGAGAAGACGGAAAGCATTCCCAGAGACTAGAAGGGAGTGAGCGGTTGTAAAAGGGCCATCGACCGTGAGCATGTGCGTTGCAGAGCACGGAAGGCAGGCAGGGGCCGCCATCGGTGGCCCAGGAGGGTTTTTCTTCTCTTAGTTGAGAAAGCCAGAATGCCTACACCCAGGGCATAAGTACTCTCGTGCGTAAAGCTTAGAACGTGCGTCAGAGCTGGTCTCACAGCTAAGATAATACCACCGTGTCCACGGCTCGTTGGCAGCACCCAAATTAAGAGCTCACCGTCACTTCTGGAAATGCTGAGGGCCCGTGTCGATGTCTTTCTGTGTCTGGATGGTCAACAGATACCTTTCCATGCTCCTCAGCTGACATCTCAGAAGTCCTCCTTAAAAACCTCGTAAATGGGGCTCAAAGAACCCACGCACCCACGCCTGGGATTTAACTCATAGCTCATCTACTCATCGTGAACGTCAGGGACTCCCTCTGGACCACGCGGCCCCACACCGTTTCTGGGAAAGCAAGTTCCTGCAAGTTGCCTCATTCCCGGGGCAAGGATTTGCAGTTTCTGGCAAGCACTCGTTCACTAGGGCAGCTTGCCTGCAAGCCTTTCCCACAGACCATTAGCCTTTCTTTTTTTTTCTTTTTAAATCAACAATCAATTTTACCTTATCATTATCCATGAGTAATAATTTGCAATTATTATAACAAAGTGAGGCTAGTGGATGAGCCTCAGAGAC
The DNA here is from genome assembly GCA_017311185.1 of Proteles cristata cristata. Classification (NCBI taxonomy): domain Eukaryota; kingdom Metazoa; phylum Chordata; class Mammalia; order Carnivora; family Hyaenidae; genus Proteles; species Proteles cristata. Next base: position 39,240 of record JAESUZ010000407.1, on the reverse strand, counting down.
AGGGATTCCTCAAATATTCTAGGAGTTTCTCCTATACGTTAAAAAAAACCAGAGGGGCGCCTGGGTGGCTTAGTCGGTTGAGCGTCCGACTTTCGCTTAGGTCATGATCTCGCGGTTCGTGGGTTCGAGCCCCGCGTCGGGCTCTGTGCTGACTGCCAGCTCAGAGCCTGGAGCCTGTTTCAGTCTGTGACCCTCTCTCTCTCTGACCCTCCCCTGCTCACGCTGTCTCTCTCTCTCTCTCCTAGAAATAAATAAAACATTTAAAAAAACAAACAAACAAACAAACCAGAATCATTCTAAATTATCTGTAGTAAGAGGAGGGGGTTAGAAAGAAAGGCCGGTGTAGGGAACACAAACACAGCTCTCATTCAGGATTTGGGATGCCCGGCTTTGGCTTCTTCTAGGAATATACAGTTTTGTTTTGTTTTCACTTCTTAGAGGGAATTTCCACCATAGATTAGGATTCTGACCTGTTTTCTTTGAAAAGTATAGCTCCGTAAATCTGTGTCGACAAATGAGGAAAATTACACTGGAGTCTTACGTGGGACATTTAGTGCTATATTATACTATACTATACTGTATTGTATTGTATTGTATTATATTATACTATACTATATTATATTATACTCCATTATATTATACTATACCATTCTAAACTATATTATACTACACTATGTTCTAGTTCTATGCTCATTATATTGTATTATACTATATTATGGTACATTATACTATTTTATATTATAGTATAGTATATTGTATTATATTATATTATGCCATGCTATATTTTACTATATTATGCTATATTATATTATAATAGACTATATTATACTTGTATTGTATTATAGTATACTCTATTATTCTATACTATACTGCATTATATTATATACTATATTGTATTTTATTATATTATATTATATTAATCTATACTATGCTATACTGTATTGTATTGTATCATATTATACGATACTATATTATTATATGTATTGTATATTTTTCTACTAATCCATGGTCAAAGTCAATGCTCAAAGCAGAAATACGAAAGCAGTGATCCAGAAAACGAAGTCCTCTCCAGCAATTTGAATGTGGGTCAAGATAGGAACTTGCTAAACAGCAGTGGGAACCCCTACCTCCTTGTCTTGGTAGAGCCTGCTGGCGAGTGTCGGTGATTCGGAAAGGCGAGCCTTTGTGTTGCATCAGGGGAGGCTTGCAGTAGCAGCAACTCCCGTGGGTGAGAAAGCTTGGCTTTCTGGCAACAAGGGGATGGGGAAATCTCAGAAAGGACTTTGAGTTAGAACTGTGGGTGGCTATGACCTAATCCGTCCGGAAAGAATGCAACAGAGGTGACGCAGGACAGGACACCCCACAGCCTTGAATCAAGAAGGGAACATGACTGCAGATCCCCACAGGGCCACCCTTTCTCTACTGGGACAAATAAAGATGGGGGCGCCACAGCTTTGGGAAGCAGAGGCCTCTTGGATGGGCCTCCATCCTGCCTAGCAAAATTCACAAGGAACAGGTGACAGCTGATTATATATGGTGAGTATATACACACACCATATATGAACACCATATACATATCCTGCCATATATATTGAATTATATTATCAGTTTGTATTATAAATACATAATTGTATATTACATATATGTATATGTGTAACACATACAATGCGTAGGTAAATTTCATCTCCTGTCTTGCATTGTTATTCCCTTAGAAGCGTCTGATTGTCCGCCCAATTCACTATTCCATAGCACACCTCCCAGACATTCTGGCTTCCATATTGTAAGATGGTGGCTGCCCACATTTATACGTGTATGACGCAGCTGTCTTTTGGAGAAGGGCCTCCGTTAACACCTCTGAATACAGAGAATGGGTACTTCATCTCCTGGCCAGCGAGGGTAGAGTGTACACGTCTTGGCGATGACACAGGGACAGGAAGAAACAGGCAAGCGAGTGTGTCTACAGATCCAACCTCCGTCAAGGAGGAAAAAAAAAAAATCTACCAAACTGATTCCAAGACAAAATCAAAGATGAAATGAAACACGATGTGTTCACCTGGGACAATGAGTTCTGGGTCCGAGAAGGCAACACCCGCTCATTCGGTGGCATGCCCGGCCTTGTGAGATCACGTCGAATGGAAAGCCACGCCCAGGGGTGGCTGCCACGCACAGCCGTGTTCTGCTCTCGTCCGGGACAGGCCTGGACTCCGACAGGGAGAACCAGATGGACACCAGCCTGCCCGGCCCCAGCACGGTCACTCGCGGCGCGTGGGGCTGCCTCCTGAAAACACTGTGTGACAGAGAACAAGTGAAGAGAGATGTGATGATGCCCGTGAGGGCCACAGGGAAGGAAAGTCTCCTTCCGCAAAGGGGGCTGTGTGCAGTTTGGTAATGTTTGCTTCCCTTCTTCTGAGAGGCCACTGAGCCCTGTGTCGTCACACTGAGAATCGCTCTCCTTTTCTGACCCAGATTCTCCTCCTCCTACAATATTTTATACTTTATATGTAACTTACATATAATATATAATAATGATAACTTATGTCCCATATATATCATACGTAACATATTATAACATAGAAACATGATATAAATTACATATTGTATGTACCACATATTATATATAACATAGCAAACATGATATAAATTATATATTTTATAGACAATAATATTGTATTTTATTAGATGTTATAAATTATAAGTATATAATATATTAATATGCGATATGTGATGTGTAACATAAAACACAATAAGCATTATATAAATTATATGATGTATATGATATATTTTATTAGGTATTGTTATACACAAACCATAAGTAATTATAAAATACATGTTTATAACATTTATACATTTGCATATATAAAATTAGTTTATACATAAATTATTATTTAAAATAAATTATATATAATATGTACAATTTATATATGTTGTATATAACATACAAAATAAATATATTTTATATATGGGTTTATACATATTTTATATATAATATTATATAATATGTTGTATCATTTCATAGACACTTATTACCTTATTATATTTATTTATTTTTATTTATTATTTATTTCTTCTATGTGTACTCAAGAGTGGATCTCACAACCAGACGTCAAAATACATGGAATTTGAAGAGCCTAAAAATCATGTTCATATTTTTTTATTTTCCTATGAATTACATGTCTGAAACATGAAACATTGTCTTTGGGGGGAAATGTATTTTCATGACAAAAACATATCATTTAAATCATTGCTCAATTTGGGTTTTTTTAATGTTTATTTTATTTTTGAGAGAGAAACTGAGCATGAGCAGGGGAGGGGCAGAGAGAGAGGGAGACACAGAATCTGAAGCAGCTCCAGGCTCTGAGCTGTCAGCACAGAGCCCGACACGGGGCTCGAACCCACGAACTGTGAGATCAGGACCTGAGCTGAGATGAAGTGTCAAACTGCTTAAAGCATTGAGCCACCCAGAGGCCCTATGTTATTGCTTCATTCTAAGCAAGTATGAACGATCTATGTTATTATTTATATTATTTTGCTGCAAGTTATCACTGTCAAGTAGTGGAGCCGAATCACGGATCCTCCGGGGACCCAGCCCACACCCTGAGCCTGCTGCACCGAGGGACTTTGCACTATTAGAAATTTAATTTTAAGGGCGCCTGGGTGGTTCAGCCAGTTAAGCGTCCAACTTCAGCCCAGGTCATGCTCTTCTGGCTTCTTGAGTTCGAGCCCCGCGTCAGACTCTGTGCTAACAGCACGTGAGCCTGCTTTGGATCCTCTCCCTTTCCCTCTCTCTCTCCCTCACCACTTGAACTGCCTCTGCTTCTCTCAAAATAAATATATTAATTGAAAAAACCTTTTTGATAAAATAGAAATCATTTATAACTATTTTGTATGGTCGAGATGCATGATAAAGTCACCCCCGGAAGAATTTGAAGATAAAAACGGCAAAATGGCACGGAGTTGCTATACTGGTAAACGGAAAAATAATTTCACAGAGAAGAAGCTGTTTAAACATTCTGGCTCATGAACAGAAGCCTTTTCATATTTGTATCTGTTTTTAAGAAATAAAAACACAGGAAATATTGGATCTCGAATGAACAGGGATTGATTGTGGTGGAAAGTATTAAAACGTGAGTGTAACAGTGTTATCTTTAAACATCAGTATTCATAAAGCACTAGGGTGACCACTGAACTCTCCCACGAGTGAGGGAACAAAGCCAAGAAAGACCTGGGGAATCATACACTTGAGCGACCACCTGACCCCTCTTCCAGGCAGCACTGTGGCTTTACCACATCTGTGTCAGCTCAGGGAATTTTTTTTTTAAGTGTTTTATTTATTTTGGAGAGAGAGAGAAAGAGAGAGCAGGGGAGGGTCAGAGAGAGAGGGAGACACAGAATCCGAAGCAGCTCCAGGCTCTGAGCTGTCAGCACAGAGCCCCATGCGGGGCTCGAACCCACGAACCGTGAGATCATGACCTGAGCCTAAGTCGGACGCTTAACCGACTGACGCCCCAGGCGCCCCAGCTCGGGGAATTTTTTAAACACTGTGTAACTCATTTTCCCCGGGGGGAAACGGAGGTCGCGTGGCGCATTCAAAACCACACTCGTCTGCCACACGAGCTGAACCCTCACCGTGGGCCACTTCCCTCCAGGTTTGGGGAACACAGTCCCCTCTGTTCCCAAAAACTAGAAAACTGGCCAAAGCCCTCAAAGTTCCCAGTTTCAGCCTCAGAGTTCTCTCTAGTCCTTGAGAATGACTGTTCTGTTAACGCGCTTTGCAAGTTTCTTACAGAAAACATATAAGAACAGACCACAACCCCACAAAAGGCTCTGTTTTTGTCATTTTGTCATGGAAAGATGCACTCAAGGAAAAGCACAAATTCCAAGGGTGGCTTGATGTATTTCCGCTCCGGGAACGCAACGGTGATACATCTAAATTGTGAAACGTATCATATTCGTTTTTCCCTTTTTCTTTCAATAGTTGTAGGATTTCGAGTCTGATTTCTTATTTAATGTTTCTATTGACCGTTTTGTGTGCTTTCTGTCCCTGTCCTTCGGTGGGCAATCTACTTACCATGAAACATCTTTCTCAACAAGAGAAAACTCTGTGGTGACAATGAGGACAGAAATAGATCTGAGGAAAACAAAGAACTATGTAGATTTCAGTGTCTTAAATAGAAGCTTGTTCAGTGGTATTTGTTTCATGGTCAGGGATGAGTGTCAAAACCTAACTTATTAAGGGGCGCCTGGGGGGCTCAGTCAGTTAGGCGTCCAACTTCGGCTCTGGTCATGACCTCACGGCTTGTAAGTTTGAGCCCCGCAGTTTTATTTTTTTTTTAATTTATTCAGTTATTCTAGACAGAGAGAGAGGGTGCATGAGTAGGAGAGGGGCAGAGAGAGAGGGAGAGAAAGAATCCCATGCAGGCTCTGCACTGTCAGCAGATGGGGGCCTCGAACCCAGAAACCATGAGGTCATGACCTGAGTCGAAATCAAGAGTCAGACGCTTAGCTGACTGAGCCACTCAGGTGTCCCCACACCTGTTTTATTTTTAGATGACAATATCGACAAACCCATGTCTGCTGCCACGTGATGATGCAGTGAAAAACTCCTAAGTCAATTCATAAATATTTGAGAAGGTAGGTTTTTAAATTATGAATGGTATTATGTAATAATTTACATACAATAAAATGGATGCGTGTTAACTGTCAAGACCAATGACATGTGACCAAGGAAAAAATGTTGTTAATGTTACACTTGCGTAACCACCATGAAAATCTGTCTGTGTGTCCCCAAATCCAAGCCCTGGACAACCACAGATTTGCTTCCTGCAACGCTAGATTACATTGCCGTTTTCTACAGTTTTCATATAAATAGAAGATACTATAAACTAGACACTCTTTTGGTACCTTATTCCTTAATTTGAGGATGGTGTACCTGAAATTCCTCTATGGGTCTTATACACCTGTGGTCTCTTCTTGTTCACTGCTGAGTACTATTCCATCCTATGCAATTTGTTTATGTGTTCTTCTATCAATGAACGATAGGATTATTCTCTCCACGGACTGGAAGTAATAAATGAATGGCTATGACAAATGCAGTGTTTACAGGAAAGCCCAACAACAAAATTTTAGGAGAAAGAAAAAAAATCTGATAAAAATATGGAAAGGACTCAGTCCCTAAGAAGACAAACAAGTCAGTGCTTGGGTAGTTTGTTTGGAAACCAATGTGTCCTATTGATTCTTGGACAAGTCTTTTCATGACCATGTGTTTGATTCCTCTTGGGTAAGTACCCTTGGAAAGCATGGCTTCCTAAGTGTGTTTTCACCAGTATCTTCTCTGATGCCAAATCTACTTGCAACATTCACACAGGGAAGTTGTGGTGGATTAATCCTTTTACACGGTGATACACTATACCCAAACTCTTTGCATTCTGTCCTGATAACCCTTATTTTAAGGAAGCTTTGGGCTGAATTTGAAAGGAGCTAAATGGTAGAAGACACTAACATTAGCCTCACGGGTAGCAGAGGGTAAGGGGGCACATGGCCATCTGTAGGCAGTGTGAACCCTATGAATGCAATGGGTGTTACAAACCCTATGCAACCTTCTGACTGCAGGAAATGGCCTTCCTTTCTGCTTCTTGCTTCTAGCAAGTTCATGAGCCTAAATGCAGTATATGTTTTATATAAGCGAATCCCCCAAACACCCACCCAGCCAAAACAAATACCCCCCGAGAATTCTATGTGATGTGTAGACACAAACTTCTTCATATCTGAGTGAAGAAACCATGAACACACCAGCCATGTCAGATGGCCAATACCGTGACTTGCAAATGGTATATTTGGTAGGACATAATAATAGGGCTTTATTTTGAAACTGTGCGATGCATTGATAAAGTTTTGATTTGTCAAATCACTCATTCAGTCAAAAGTTTCTTTCTTTCTCTTTAACCTCTTTTGAAACCCTAGAACCATTAATATCTTCTACTTGCCCACTCCAGTGGAAATGTAATCATCTTTACCTCTTCCCTATCCATCCAGTCTCATATCTTACTTTTTTAAAGAGGGATGCAAACGTGGGAATCCTTCCCAAGAGCCCTCCAGGGATGCCAGACACAGCAGCAACATTCAGCTTTTGACCAACTTTATGAGAGGCCACGTGTATGGTTGAGACATAGAATCCAGTGGTGATGGCCGTTATACACTGTGTGTACACACAGCTCTGTGGCTTAGTTTTTCATCTTGATGCACGCAAGCTTGTTTTCATGCAAGTTAGTGGAAGTTGGTTGGAGACCATGAATCACAAAAGGGAATGTTACCTTCTTCTCGAAGAACACGATCTCATTCCCAACAACATGAGCCCAGCATCCAACGAAGCCTGGGTCAGAGGATGTGTAATTCTGCTCCTGTCTTTCACCGCAATCCATCCCCATGTGGCGATTTTTAGCCATGTGGCAGGCTAAAAATAATGTCCCTTGCGCGCCAGCCCATGGTGCAAAATTGTCTACTTATGTAGGCTGCCACACACACAAGCTGTGAGGAATCCAGCAATTTGGAAACTTTGGTTTTAAAACTGTAGTTTACAATAAGCACAAGGCTATGTGGTCCTTTAGATGTCAGACAAGCGTCACCATCACTGATGTGACCGTGATGTGCATGCATTATGCACATCTTATACCTGCCTGCTTGTATTTACAAGGAAGTTCAGACCATCTAGGCATTTATTCATTTTCATGTTTCGTTTTGAAAATTCTTTTATTTATTTTTTCCTACAGTGGTAAGAGCGTGTCACATAGATCTACCCTCTTGAATTTTTAAGTGCACAATACTGTTAACTGCAGACACGATGTTACAGAACTTATTTGTCTTCATAACTGAATTTTTATCCCTGTTGACCAGCACCTCCCTATGTCTTTGGCCCCCAGCCTCTGGCACCTGCCATTATTCTCCATATTTCTACAAGCCTGACTATTTTTTTAAAAAATTTTTTAAATGTTTTATTTATTTCTAGGAGAGAGAGAGAGACAGCATGAGCAGGGGAGGGTCAGAGAGAGGAGTCACAGACTGAAACAGGCTCCAGGCTCTGAGCTGGCAGTCAGCACAGAGCCCGACGCGGGGCTCGAACCCACGAACCGCGAGATCATGACCCAAGTGAAAGTCGGACGTTTAACCGACTAAGCCACCCAGGCGCCCCCTACAAGCCTGACTATTTTAGACACCTCAGGAAGGCAGAACAATCCAGGATTTTGAATGCACCATGTATTTATGCACTGAACGTGTGCCTGGCCCCATGAAATCACCAGGAGGGTCACAGAAGAAGAAAAAGATACCATCCTAATTGCTGGGGACACGGAGATAAATCTATGACAAAGAAACAATTATGTATTCTTTCCTAAAACACAGTGATGATTAGAAGCAATTCTGTGAGACCAAGAGGGAAATCTCCATACTCAGTGAATGTGAAATTCCTGTGGTCACTTTAATGGTAATAATAGTTGTGTGTGATTTACATCATAAGTCAATTCGCGAGGCCTATTATTAACCTTTAATGAGGAGGGACAATTACCTAAATTTTCTAGGTGAGATTACAAGGTGAGAAGCAGGTGACTCTCCTCAGAGATGGGGTAAGTTTGGCCCTGGGGCTCAGTTTACTCAGTAAGGTTTGGGAACTTACTTCTCTTAAGCAAGAAATGATCCTGTTATTACACTTGTCCAAAGATTTTTAGGAGCAAGAACATATATACTCCCATTGGTTCATAAACACATACAAATTTCCAGGATTCACCCATGAAATGAAGTCATGAAAATGTAATATTGGACTGAATCACTGCAGTGTCTGATCCCCAGAACCGTTGACTCCAAACCATTGCTCTGACTTCTACTTCAAGAACGGGTGAGCCAGCTCCTGACAGACCTGTTTTCCCAGAGATCACAGCTATAATCTCCCCACTAAATGCAACGTAAATGAGAGTAGAAAAGAAAGAGCCTGGGTGGGATCACTGTAAACCCTGCATATAAGCGCTGCCCGATCTGTGTGTGATGTCAGAACCACACACATCCAGAGCCAACGCAAAATGCCCAGTTAAAGAGAAAAGACTGGAGAAAGATTAGTGGCTGAGCCATTACCCCGTAGACAGAGCTTTTGATTTGAGTCCAAACGAGTTAATTCCCTGAATAAGCAAAAAAAATCAACGCTTTTTTGATGAATGTAACAGAAACTGGAATCCCCATGCATCACGTTCAGAATGTCCAAAATAGAGTCCAAAATTACTCAGCGTACACACAGTCAGGAGAATGTGAGCCAGTGTCAAGAATAGAAGAAACAAAACTATCAACAGAACCCAATCCCAAGAAGACCTAAACAAGGACTTTAAAGTCCTATGCCTAATGAGATAATGAAAAATAAAGTTCGTACTAAAAACAAAGATAGTAAATCTCAGCAAAGAAATAGTAACTATCGAATTTGAACTACATGTAAAGTCTAGAATCAGACTATACAACTTATATACTGTAAGGGCCTAAGAACTAAATAGAGCACAAAGGAGAGAGTCAATCATTTGAAAACAGATCAGCAGAAATGATCCAATTTTCAGATCAGGGAGAAAAAGGATTTTAATGAAATCTTACAAAACAATGCAAAAAAGTCTAAATTGGAGTCACAGACGAGAAGGGGGAGTAAATACGGCAGAAACATTATTTGGATAATTGAGAAAATTTTCAAAATGTTGTGAAAGCCAAAACTTTACAGATTCAGGAAGCTCAGGAAAAACTCACATAAGATAAAGATGAAGAAAGACATGTGTAGGCACCTCATAAACAAAATGCTAAAAGCCAAACGTAGAAGGAAAATCTTGAAAGTAGTCCACGAAAAGAGATCCAAAGGATCCATGAGATCCAAAGGAACATCAGCTCCAATGACCGCCAAATACTTGTGAAAAACATGGAGACAGAGGGATCGATGCATTTAAAGTCCTAAAATAAAATTAAAATCAATAGGGGCAACTGTGTGGCTCAGTCAGTTAAGCATTTAACCTCAGCCCAGGTCATGATCTCACGGTTCGTGAGTTGGGGCCCCACGTCGGGCTCTGTGCTGACAGCTCAGAGCCAGGAGCCTGATTCAGATTCTGTGTCTCCTTCTGTCTCTCTCTGCCCCTCCGCCATACATTCTCTGTCTCTGTGTCTCAAACATAAATAAAACATTTTAAAATTTTTAAAAAGAAAAGAAAAATCAACAGATAAATCTGAAACCTGTGAAAGTACCTATCAAAAATGAAGGTGGAATAACATTTTTAGACGGATAGTAAGGAAAGAGTTAAAGCCAAGAAAGCCCATCATCTGAAGTCCTGCACTCAAAATACTAAAGTCATATCTTTAGTCTGAAGGGTAATAATGCCCAGTGAAAACACAAATCCCCAGAAAGATACAAAAAACCTGAGAAATAGTCAATATGAGCTAAGCAAAGAAGACTACTTTTTTCTCTTAATTTCTTTAAAATATATGTCTGGTTTAAAGAAAATAATTATACTGCCTGGGGGCTACGTAACACACATAATTGTGATACATATAATACTTAGGGCATAAAGAATGATGGACGGCTGGTAAATAAATACATAGAGTAGTAAAGTTTCTCCATTTTATGGGAAATGATATGAGAATTACTCTCATTAGACCATAGGCTCAACATGTAGAGTATAATTTCTAGATCCATCACTAAAAAATGCCAAGAGGAATATAAAAAAGACCAAAGACAAAAAAATATTCTAAATTTTTAATGTCTTTTTATTTTTGAGAGAGATAGAGAGACAGAGTGTGAGCGAGGGAGGGGCAGAGAGAGAAGGAGACACAGACTCTGAAGCAGGATCCAGGCTCCGAGCTGTCAGCACAGAGCCCGATGCAGGGCTTGAACTCGTGAACTGTGAGACCATGACCTGACCTGAAATTAGACGCTCAACCGACTGAGCTACCCAGGCACCCCCAAAAGAATATTCTAAAAAAAATAAATAAAATAATCAGGTAACCCAAAGAAGACAGAAGCGTAGCAACAGATGGCACAAACAGAGCTAGAAGACTCAAACCCAAGGATATTAATAATTACACTAAATGTTAATGGACAAAACATTCCAATTAAAATACCAGAGATAATCAGAATGAATTTTTTAAAATTTTTAAATAGTTTATTGTCAAGTTGGTTTCCATATAACACCCAGTGCTCATCCCCACAAGTGCCCTCCTCCATGGCCATCACCCCCTTCCCCTCCTCCCCACCCCATCTACCCTCAGTTTGTTCTCAGCAGTTAAAAAAATAAAAAAGCAAGATCCAATTATATGATGTGTAGAAGAGAGGCACTTTATTTTTTTTTATTAATGTATTTTTTTACTTGAGATTAGTTGATACACAATTAGAAGCACTTTAAATATAAAGCCCCAGATTGATTAAACTGATGAGGAAAAGTACATCATTTAAATACCAAGCAATTTTAATGTAATTAAGCTTTAATATTATAAGGCATTGTTTATTTCAGCTTAACTGGACTTCAGGATAAAGAGCATTACCAGATGTAAAGAGGTAAATTGGATACGGATCAAAGATTCGATTCATTAGGAAAACAATTGTCTTAAAGGCTTCTAATACCAGAGAGCTTCGAAATATATGAAAACAGGGTTAAATACAGGGACGAAAAATTCCAAACTAATGGCTGTCTGTGTTTTTTAAAATGTCAGCATCATTATCAAATAACAGGTGTGTCACTCTGGGTTGATAGTTTTCTCTCCAAAGTTTGAGGAGATTTTTCTATTCTCTTATAGCTTCCTTTGGGGGCCATTAGCAAATCTACTTTTGTTTTAATACTTCACATTTCATAGGAAACCTGATTGATTGGAAGATCTTTTCTTGGTCCTCTGTAATCTGCAGTTTTCCCATGACTCTTTAAAGTGTGGATTTATTTTTGTGTATCCTGTTTAGAATTGTTGTCCGAATGCGATTTACGAATGCCTTTCATCAGTTAAAAACTCTCACCCCTTTTTCCCCCCATTTTAAATATGGCCCATTCTCTACCCTTCCTGCTCTCTACTTTGGGAAATATGGTGAATTGTCACTGACAAGAATTCCAACATTTATAACAATAACAGTGACTTAGTGCGTACTGCACACAAGGTGATTTCAGCGTGTGATGTTCACAGCTACCTCATGCCATAGACCCCAGTTTCCCCCAATTTACACATGAAAACAGCAAGACACAACACGCTCTCTGCAATCCCAAGTTAGCAGGAATCACAACCAGTTCCTGCAAGCGGGCATTTTGTAATGAGGAAGAGGAGAGAAGGAAAGAAGAAAAGACGGGAAGTCAAAAAGCGAAAAGTAGTGTGGCACCCTCCCTCCATCACCAACACCGTCTTCTTCAGGCTGAAACAAATGTATTGATCTGCTTCCGGCTGAAACGAAGACACTGATCACAAAAATAAGACGTCTGGATGGAAGATCTGCAAGTAGAAGTTTCCACCACAGCTACGTAAAAACGATGCCAGCAGACGTACCCTTCCTCGCCACCTTCTACGAACCACAGATCCATAAAAATCTGCAGGAGGTCTCGGACGGCTACGTTTTTGCTTGAACAATGATGTAATTATGTAAAGACATGACCCAAGCAATGCTCTACTCCAGGGCCAATGGCGTCCAGATCCACTTTGGCTTCATCGAGCTCCTGGATGTGACTTGAAGAAAGAACTGAAATCTGAGGGTTAAAAAAACGGTGGGGGCATCATTATTTATCGCAGTGGAAGGAATCGGTCAGCTGAGAGCAGCTCCCATGAAGTCTGTAAGAGTGTGATGGTGGCTGCGAAGGGGTGACCCCTTTCCTCTCTCTCACCAAGGGGTAGACAGGATGGTGTCTTCCTTGTCACAACCGCAGAACGGGAAAGTCCCACAGCAAGGCTGCAACCACGGCTTCCAAATGGTGTTGAACACAGAGAACTGCTGGGGGACAGGCGTGAGTGTCCTGCGATGCTCTTTGATGGCCGCCTCGATTTTCCTGACCACGGAGTCAAACTGCGTTTTGTTGTCAGGGCTGAGTGGTCGGGCCTCAGAGGGGTCTCTGGAGATGTCAAAGAGCAGGGGGGGTCGTGGTAGGTGACATCACCGGAACACGCACACACTCCACTTCCATAGCAGGCATCCGCTCCTTCCGGGGAGAATTTGGGAGTCACGTAGTGGACCTTCCACACCGTCGCACCTGGGAAACAGAGCTCTGCTTAAGTGCATCCTCGGTATTCATTTTAGGACGCTTTCCATTGAAAATCTATTTCCCAGACACTTCCGCCAACAAAGCCCATTTTGCACACAGAATTACTTAGCAATTGTAGCGTTTCCTCAACTGTGAGAACAGCTCACGACTTTGCTGCAAAGTTGAACACTTTTGTTTTTACCTTATCACGAGGGCATTTGGAAGTAATGGTTATTACCTGGATGGCTGCTATAATCCTGGAAATTCCGACTCTGACCACTACTTTGCTCTGACTTGCCATAAGCATAATGGAAAGTTTTCTTTTATCTTTTCTTTTCTTTTCTTTTCTTTTCTCTTTTCTCTTTTTTTCTTTTCTTTTCTCTTTCCTTTCCTTTCCTTAAAAAACTTTTTTTAACATTTATTCATTTTTCATAATCAGAGAAAGCATGAGCACAGGAGAGGTATAGAGAGAGGGAGACACAGAATCCGAAGCAGCTCCAGGCTCCAAGCTGTCAGCACAGAGTCCGACTCATGGCTCGAACTCACAGACGGCGAGTTCATGACCTGAGCTGAACTTGGATGCTTAACTGACTGAGCCACCCAGACACCCCTCTTTCCTTTCTTTTTCTTTTTTTCCTCTTTTTATTTGAGAAAGAAAGAGAGAACATGAGTGGGTGGAGGGAGGGAGGGAGAGAGAGAATCTCAAACAGGCTCCAGGCTCAGTGCAGAGCCTGATGTAGGGCTCGATCCCACAACCCTGAGATCATGACCTGAGCCAAAGTCAAGAGTTGCACTCTCAACCAACTGAGTCACCCAGGCGCCCCAAAATGGGAAATTTTCTAAAGCTAAATACCACTTTCAGGTCTGAAACTGACAGAGCTCATTTGGCAAGATCGATCATTCTTTGTTCCGTTCCTCATCCATCTGTCCCTCCTTTTTTTTTTTCCCCCTTTCCTTCTTTCCTTTCTTTCTTCCATTATAAGCACTTCTCAGTGTCTGGTCAAGACAGCATTCATAGAAATCTGTGAG
>JAESUZ010000407.1:0-20000 GCA_017311185.1 Proteles cristata cristata | reverse complement strand
CCCAGCTCCCAACGCCCGGACTGCAAGCATGAGAGACCTGCCTTCAGTGCTCACCGAGACCCTATGTGCACTCAAGAGGCTTTCATTGCTTCAAGCACTTTTGTCTTCAATGCTAAGAAATTGCCCCCAAACGTGCCCCTTTTCCCATCTAGTTTCAGAAGAGACTGTAACTCACACAAAGATCTCCAAACCGAGTCTGCACACGAACGCACGCGCACACACAGCGAAGCAGACACAACTGAGGCATGAAACTGAAACGCATGGCTTCCCTGCACTTCACCTTTGTAGATGCCGTTGGAGCCGCCCAGCCGGGCCCCGCCTTCCTGCACCTCCAGGAGACCCCCGTTGTCCGAGGTGAAGTACACCAGCGTGTGATTGGCCAGGCGCTGCCGGTCCAGGGCCTCCAGGATCCGACCCGGTGCGTGCGGGTGGAGACAGAAGCGCTTACCCTGCAGGGTGGCGGCTCTCATTTCCATGTTACTGTCACCGCTGGTTAGCGGGACAGCATTTTATTGTACAGGCTATCATAATATGTAATAAATCACCATTATATACTCTAATACATGTGTACTACCTATAACTGGTATATAGTACTAACATAGTATATTAGTAGACAGTAGATAGTACTGATATAGTATATTAGTATGCATACGTACTACCTATAATTAGTATTTAGTACTAATACAGTATATTAGTAGATAGTAGATAATATAGTATATTAGTATGCATACGTACTACCTATAATTAGTATATAGTACTAATATAGTATATTAGTAGACAGTAGATAATACTGATATAGTATATTAGTACGCATACGTACTACCTATAATTTGTATATAGTTGTAATATAGTATATTAGTAGACAGTAGATAATACTGATATAGTATATTAGTACGCATACGTACTACCTATAATTCGTATATAGTACTAATATAGTATATTAGTAGACAGTAGATAATACTGATATAGTATATTAGTATGCATACATACTACCTATAATTAGTATTTAGTACTAATACAGTATATTAGTAGATAGTAGATAATACTGATATAGTATATTAGTATGCATGTGTACTACCTATAATTAGTATTTAGTACTAATACAGTATATTAGTAGATAGTAGATAATACTGATATAGTATATTAGTATACATGTGTACTACCTATAATTAATATATAGTACTAATATAGTATATTAGTAGATAGTAGATAATACGGATATAGTATATTAGTATACATGTGTACTACCTATAATTAGTATATAGTACTAATATATACATATTATAAATATATATATAGTATATACTAATATAGTATATTAGTATACATGTGTACTAATAGCAGATACATCAATATTATTATATGGCATAGAATATATATATATGTTAAGTAGTATATAATATAGCGCCAGACTTTATTTACATTTATAATATTTACTATATATTTTACCATATATATGATGTTATATAACATAAGTTATATTTATAATTACTTGTTATATATTTGGCATTATATATAATGTGTTATATGTGTACATAAGCGTATATTCACTATAAATAGATAATAAATAATTAGTATATAATATAAATAATTTATTACATGTAATAAATATATTTAATAAATATAAAAGATGTTTCATATATTATGTATTGTCTATAATATGTAATTTCATTAAATAACATTTAGTGTATCATTTAGCACAAATAAATATTTTACATAACATACATTCAGCATACTATATAATATATAAAATATAACATATAATGTAAGAAGTATACTATATAATGTATAATACATGTAAGAAACATGTTTTATCTAATAAACAGGAAAATATATTCATTTTAGAAATTATGTAATAATATATATACGCACATGGTATTATAGAAATACGTATACACCTGTGATGTATTAGGAAGTATGAACTAGTATGTAGTACTACAATACTATCGTCGCTCCAGATTCAAACAGCCACAGCCAAGATTTTAATCGGCAATAAAAACCAGGTGTGGCAGTTAAAAGAGGCGCTCACACGACAGAGGAAGCAGATGAAAATCTGACGTCTGCAGGAATAAATAAGCCCCGTCGGACCCTTGCTCACGAGAGCCGTGGGCCCCCCGGCCCCCACGGGGTGCACTATCCCCACGATAGTTTCTGGTTCAGCTTCCCACTTAATACTTTGCAGACTTGGCAACCACGGTGTGTAAGTGTCGACACACCCTTAGCAGGATGAACGTGTTTTTGAAACAAGTCGAAAGCTGATCCAGCCACAAACCAAAGGATGTCGAGTGAATTTCTGATCCCAGGTGGACATTAGACCCGGGCTTCTTTAGGTCACTCGAGGTCCCACCGCCTAAGAGCACCCCCTTCCCCCTGTTCTCCTCAAACGTGTAAAGATCATGTGACTAGCTGCGAAGAAAACTCGTTAAACATAACCTCGTGAACCTTCACGTTTCACTGTTGAAAAGCGGGGTTTTTTCCGAAGCCACACGGGCCATTTCTCTTTTTTAAATGTTCTGGCGAGAAATCAACATAGTTGAAAGCCCAGATTTTGCGAGATCAAGATTATAGTGGCTTTGGGGTAAAAGGAAAATTTTATGTACGTTCTCCGTTCTCAGTGGAGCTGGCTTCCGTGTTTACAATAAAGGGGATTCGTAAGGTATACAAAGTAAATGACGCCGATGCGAATCATTTTGATGTTTTTGGAAATATATATATATATATACTTGTAATATATGTATATTGTACATATATATGTATGTACAATATATATATACATATATACTTATATCAATATATATATACATATATATTGTACATACATATACATGTAGGCCTATGTGTTTGCAAGGTACAAAACGTATAGATGTGTGAGTATGTGCGTGTGTACAGAGACAATGATCATAAACATATGACAAAAATAGGGAAAGACGGCAAAAATAAAGTATCTAAAAATTTTTTTAAACTCAAGTGTGCTTGAATAGAGCATCTAAAATGTTACTGCCCCCTGGACGTTTCAGGAAATTCACTCACTTTGCAGGTCACTCTGACTGTAACGTTATGGCTTCTTCCTGAGAGAGTTAATAACTTAGGAAAAGATCGTAAGTTGTATCATCATATTGCCCAGTAGAAAATACACACACACACACACACACACACACACACACACACACACACAGAGGACGCCTCTCTGATTTTTGATATGCTTTTCATTTTGATGTTTTTCAAAAGCCATGAAGGGAGGGGCGCCCGGAGGCTCGGTCGGTTGAGCGTCCGACTTGGGCTCAGGTCGTGATCTCAGAGTTCGTGGGTTCGAGCCCCGCGTCGGGCTCTGTGCCGACAGCTCAGAGCCTGGAGCTGCTTCGGATTGTGTCTCCCTCCCTCTCTCTGCCCCTTCTCTGCTCTTTCTCTCTCTCTCTCAAAAATAAACCTTAAAAAATTTGTTTAAGCCACAGCGCCTTTGGCAGATGTTGTTCGGGGAAATTCTCCCAGCTTCACAGACAGGATTAGCCCCGGGATTAAATGTAATTAATAGTGTTTACAAGGCACCTGTATCCTGGAGTCGCTTTGATGACAGAATAAACATAATTATGTGTTAGTGGCAAACTCTGCAAAGGAACACGGACAGAAAGTCCCTTTGCGTCACTGTTGGTGGATTTAGAAATGCAACAAAATACCTCCTTTGCAGAGGAGATTATCTCCGAGCATAGGAAACGCCAAGGAGAGAAAACATAATGTTGCAACTGACAGTAAGGTCAGGAGGTTAGGCTGACGTTAAAGCTGACAGCTGACGTTAGGTGGTTTTACTTGTAGCAATTTGCAGTAGGTTTCAACCTGTACATCTGCCAGGAAATTCTAAAAAGACCGTATATATTTTAATATGCGCACAGACACATATAAATAGTATATGCGTACACATAGGAACATGAATGTTTACCTTGCATGGATAGATTCATAATATTAACGTAATTATATACTTAATTGATTTAACATTAATAGATATTAAATACATTAAATCTATTACTGTTAATAGATCTTAAATAAATATATAAATAGATAATAAATCTTAACAAGATAGTAGATATTGAATACTTAAGTTAATTATATCTTAATTTAATCAATATCACATAAATGTATATTAATAGATATTAGATATATGTTAAATTAAAATCATATATGTTAAATTAAAATCAATAGATAGTAAATACAAATGAATATTAATAGATATTAGATATATGTTAAATTAAAATCAATAGATAGTAAATACAAATGAATACTAATAGATATTAGATATTAATGTATATCAAATACATTACTAGGTATTAAATTAAACATATAATTTACTATTAATGAATATTGAATACATGAAATATGAAATTAATAGGTATTAAATACCTATTCAACAGATATTAAATGTAAATTAAATGGTTAAGCATCCAACTTCGGCTCAGGTCATAATCTCACGGTTTGTGGGTTCGAGCCCCGCGTCGGGCTCTGTGCTGACAGCTCGGACCCTGGAGCTGCTTCGGATTCTGTGTCTCCCTCTCTCTCTGACCCTCCCCTGCTCACGCTGTCTCAAAAATACACATAAACAAAAATTCGAAACTAAAACACCCTTTTTGAGATGAAGAGATGCTCCGTCGTGCGCCCAGTGGAAGAAAATGTGCAGTTTGTTATTTTACTGAGAAGCTTCCCCCCACGTCCCTGCTCAGCAGCGCTCTTTCTCATTTATTACCCTTTGTCTTATTTTCTACATTGATCCTTACGGCTTTGAAACAAATGGCTTCGTCCTAGAAAAAAAAATCCCTCCTGCATTTCTAAGCGTTTCTCGTGCGATGAACTAATAGCAATAACACATGTCCTTTTTATGTTTTATCTTTTAACATTTATTTTTTTTTAATTAATTTATTTAGAGAGACAGAGCGTGAGCAGGGGAGGGTCAGAGAGAGAGGGAGACGCAGAATCCAAAGCAGCTCCAGGCTCCGAGCTGTCAGCACAGAGCCCGACGCGGGGCTCGAACCCACGACCATAACACGTTTCCTTCAATACCCGTCAAAATAATGGGGAAGGACAGCACCGTTTGGTAACTTTACTAATTGTCTCCTCATCTTAAAGACAGGAGACCCCACGTTCGTAAGCGTGACTGCTTTCTCGGGGGGAATCGTCAGTGACTCCGCGGCCCCGACCGCCAGATCCTCATTCGGTTCATGGGACTCACACTTATCGGTGTCAAGGGGACACTCACACTTACACACACTTACGGTGCAAGGGCCCGACCGCTATTTGAAGAGGCAGGGGGCACCTCTCCCGCCCGTGCATCAGGTACTTGACACTGGGTTCCTCAGTACTTACCCACCATCCAGTCCATTTCCCCAACATTGTCTCCATAGAGGCCGTATTTACTGTGCCCCCGAAACTTCTCTTTGGTGATCAGCGGGGTGTGAACGTGCAGGAAGGTCACGAAGAGCAGGAAGGGGCCGCGTTTGTACCTGAGGGGCGGGAGGTGAGGTCAGTTCCCGCCGCACACAAAGGCGTTTCCTTCGCTGCGATCTGATTCTGCACAGGGTGAAAGGCCCTGCAACAGTGGAGAGAGGTTGTCTCTCTGCTCAGCTGATCGATGCCACGCTCATGAGTAACAAAATCACGGTGCAAAGACCGTGAGTACGAATAAAGAATATGGAAACGTTCGCGTTCGCAACAGAACAGTGAGTGAATTCTATCTTCTGAAGACAGAGTTCTTCACTCCCTCTTCCTCCCCCCCCTTTTTCTCCTCAATTGCTGTCTGGAACATAAACGTGATGGCTGGAGCTTTGGCATCAACTTTGGGCCGTAAGGCTGCTTGTTCAGAATCACAGGTAGCAAGAGAGAAGCAGTTTGGACGCTAATTCATGTTGTTGCTTGTGTTCTCCATTTTATTTTTTTTAATGTTTTTTATTTATTTCTAGGAGAGAGAGAGAGAGAGACAGCGTGAGCAGGGGAGGGTCAGAGAGAGAGGGAATCACAGACGGAAACAGGCTCCGGGCTCTGAGCTGTCAGTACAGAGCCCGACGCGGGGCTCGAACCCACGAACCGCGAGATCATGACCTGAGCTGAAGTCGGACGCTCAACCGACTCAGCCACCCAGGCGCCCCTTGTGTCTTCCATTTACACGTCGTGTGAGGTTATTTAAAATTCCTCATTCAGGGCACTTGTGGGGATGAGCACTGGGTGTTATATGGAAACCAACTTGACAATAAACTATTTAAAAAATAATAATAATAAAATAAAATAAATTCCTCCTTCACGTACTCTTACAACAGGGCATGACGAATGAGTGAATGAGGCTCCGTAGTCAGACTCGTTAACCCCCGGGGTTACACCGTCTCGTCTCCCATCCAGTCCCCCCTCCCCCACCGAGACCCAGCCTTCGAGCAGCGACACCCAGAACTTCACCTGCTCCTGGTCACTCGTCTACAGGGACACCGCTGGCTTCCTGCCCACGTGGCTTGTGTCGAACATAGAAAACCTCAGACGGGGCATCTGGAGGCAGAATCACCCCCTCTTCGTTCAAGGGCGAAGCCACATCAGGAGGCATCGAAAGCGCCAATGCATTGAGGCACCAATGCGTAGTGGGGCCACGGGGATCCAAGCCCCTTCCTTCCACTTTGCACCGAGAAACAGCGAGCAGAATATATTTCGTGGCCGTTTCCGTGTTTAAAATTTGCAGGAAACTTAACTCTCCGTTTTATTATTATTTTTAAAATGTTTTTACATTTATTTATTTCGAGAGCAGGGGAGGGTCAGAGAGAGAGAGAGAGAGAGACAGAATCCGAAGCAGCTCCAGGCTCCGAGCTGTCAGCACAGAGCCCGACGTGAGGCTCAGACTCACGAACCGTGAGATCATGACCTGAGCTGGTCGGACCGAGCCACCCGGGCGCCCCCCAATTTTATCCGAAACAGAAAGTGCAGCCTGTCGCAAATAGCTGGTCGGACTGAGCCACCTGGGTGACCCCAAATTTTATCCGAAACAGAGACTGCAGAGTGTTGCAAATAGCTGGTCGGACCGAGCCACCCGGGCAACCCCCAATTTTATCCGAAACAGAGACTGCAGTGTGTTGAAAATAGCTGGTCGCACTGAGCCACCCGGGCGACCCCCAATTTTGTCTGAAACAGAGAGTGCAGCCTGTTGAAAATAGCTGGTTGCACCAAGCCACCTGGACGCCCCCCAGTTTTATCTGAAACAGAGACTTCAGCCTGTTGCAAGTAGCTGGTCGGACCGAGCCACCCAGGAGCCCCCAAATTTTATCCGAAACAGAGACTGCAACCTGTGGCAAGTAGCTGGTCGCACCGAGCCACCTGGACGCCCCCAAATTTTATCTGAAACAGAGACTGCAGTGTGTCCCAAATAGCTGGTCGGACCGAGCCACCCGGGCGCCCTCCAATTTTATCCAAAACAGAGAGTACAGCCTGTTGCAAGTAGCTGGTCGGACAGAGACACCCGGGCGCCCCCTAATTTTATCCGAAACAGAGACCGCAGCCCGTTGCAAATGTGAGACACGCACACACAGACTGGTGTCACCCAGAGCAGCCCAAGCTCCCGCCTCGCCTACCAAGCCCCGGGCAGCAAGTCCGGCCGCGTGGCCGCACCTGTCGATGAAGGCGACGGCCTCCTTGAGCGTGAGCGAGGCCACCCGCCCCTCCCGCATCGGCTGCCGCACGATGTCGTGGTCCCCGATGAGGGTGCAGTTCCCGTGCCGCGTGAAGCCGTAGCTGCAATCCCAGCCCACGAAGAAGAGGAAGGCGAGGAGGGCGAAGGCCGCGATGACCTTCCCGGGCACGGAGAGCCAGCGGGCGAACTTGGGGATGAGCAGCAGCCTGGGCAGGAGGCCCAGGGCCGCCGTGGACACCCACAGCTTGACCCGCAGCCCGCGGTGCAGCTCGGGGGTCCTGGACGCCTCGCCGTCGCCCAGCGGCCCGAAGGGCGGCCTGTAGAAGGAGTCGAAGCCGTGGTTGAGCGGGTGGTAGCCGTGGTCATCCCGACACGCGCAGCTCACGCCCAGGGACCACTTTCCTGCGGGGGACACAGGCCGCCGGGACCCCATCCCTTTCCAGAACGGGGTCCGCTCTCCCCGCAAGCCGGGCTCCGCTGGGCCCCCAGGGAGGGACACCCAAGTGTGCCAACTGGATCACTCTTCGTGCTTTTGGCTGAACTGCACGGATCTAAAAATGCCCGCTCTCGGGGCGCCTGGGGGGCTCAGTCGCTTAAGCGTCTGACTTGCTTGCGGCTCGGGTCCTGAGCTCACGGTTTGTGAGTTCGAGCCCCGCGCTGGGCTCTGCGCTGACAGCCCGCTCGGGATTCTCTCTCTCTCCTGTGTTCCTTCCTCATTCTCTCTCTCCCTCTCAGAATAAATTCGTGAACTAAAATAAAAATTAAAAGGCACTCACTTCCCTCCTAGTCATGTCACAAAATCAGCATCCACTCCACACACCCCCAAAAAAAACCACACAAAACATCCCATTTTGGGGATAAGAATCGATGACCTCAAGTGCTATTCCCAACCATCATTCCCCAACACCGTGCGCTAGATTCCGGAAAGGTCCTGAGCGACCGTGCATTCAGCCCCTTCCTCGCATGGGTCGTGCAACGCACAAGCGGGCCGGTGTGTCCCCGGGGGGCTGAGCCCGGCGCCCCCACAGCCCGTACCTATGAGTCCCGTGCGATAGCCGCGATGCTGCAGCAGCTTGGCGAACGTGGTTTCGTTGGTGGGCAGGCCGCCCGAGCCTCCGAGCCAGGTGAGGTCACGACTCAGGCGGAAGGCAGACGCCATGCCCACGTGCAGAGAAGCAGGGAGCAGGTGAGCTCCGCGGTCCGGTCAGGGCGCTCACGGCAGAGCCCGGGGGCTCAGTACACACCTGCCCCGAACGCTGCCTGGGGCGTGTCTGGGCGGATGATCCGAGGTTCCAGCGTCACTGCCTGTGACTCTCGGTGATGTCGTTGGACCTCGAGTCTCAACTTCGATCTCATCTTTCTTTCTAAGACTTTTTCATGTTTTACTTTATTTTTGAGAGACAGAGCGTGAGCAGGGGAGGGTCAGAGAGAGAGGGAGACACAGAATCTGAAGCAGCTCCAGGCTCTGAGCTGTCAGCACAGAGCCCGACGCGGGGCCCGAACCCATGGACTGTGAGGTCATGACCTGAGCCAACGTCGGACGCCCGACCGACAGAGCCCCCCGGGCGCCCCGCGATTAGATTCCTAATCCCATCCCATCTCATGACAAGCAGTAAAACGACAAAGCAACGAGAAGGAAGCAGGAGAGAAAGCTCCGACTGCTGGGCCCCCTCACCCGGTCTGATGGGGTACCGGCCGGTCAGGAAGGCAGCCCTGCTCGGGGTGCACACAGAGGCCGCTGCCAGGTGCGGGGTGAGCCTCACGCCCTCGCTCGCCGGGCGGTCGATGTTCGGGGTGCTGCGGACGGAGGGAAGCTCAGCTCCTGCGCTGCTAACTCGCAGCAAAGCTCAGAAACCTCAAAGCCACCCGTTCTCCTCTCCGTCCCCCTGACTGTTTCCCCTAAACCTGACGAAACGCGTGCTTCTGTGCGAAACGGACTCCATTTGCTTACATCATATTCCCGAAATGAACGGGTACCTTGGGTTACACAAAATTGTGCCGTATTTCTTCCAGTAAAAGGCAGCTTTAAAAAAATAACCAAATCGTGACATTTTGGGGCGTCGTTTATTGCCTACCTTGTTTGACTGATATTTCAAGGTCTGCAAAAATTGTGGGGGGACGATCGGAGGCTACAGGCTGTCCCGTGAGTACAGCACGTCCCCGGCATGAAGTCTGTCCCCAGTCCAGAGAGTCTCAGTGTCAGGGTCTGGGGCCATCTGTGTACATCGGGGTTGATGATGACAAGAACCAGGGGCTCCCGGGGGGTCACTCGGTTGAGCGTCCGACTTCGGCTCATCATAGTCTCACACGTTGTGGGTTCGAGCCCCGCATCGGGCTCTGTGCTGACGGCTCAGGGCCTGGAGCTGCTTCAGATTCTGCGTCTCCCTCTCTCTCTGACCCTCCCCTGCTCACACCGTCTCTCTCTCTCAAAAATCAACATTGAAAAATTTACAAAAAACAACGAATCCCAAGTGATGTCTGTCGTCTGACCAAAACGAAATAATGCGACTCCTCGCCCCTTCCCGCCACACCACGGAGCTCAGCGGGCTTGCTGGGAAACCAGAAGTTTTCTTCTTCAAAGTAATGTTTTTCAACACTCATTTATTTTTCAAAGGAGGGGTGGAGACAGAGCATGAGTGGGGGCGGGTGAGAGAGAGAGAGGGAGACACAGAATTTGCCCTGAAAAAATCGAATAGTGGAGGGCGCCTGGGTGTCTCTGTCTGCTGTGCGCCCCACTCTGTGTCTCTGTCTCTGTATCTCTTAAAATAAGTAAATAAAACTAAAAGAAAAAAAGATTTAATAGCATATGAGGGGAAGGCCTAATAATTTGATTCATTTGAATAAAAAACCGAAATGGAAAATCAGAGCCTAATCACCAGCTAGTCAACTTGTACTGATGTTCACTTGTACTTTTCAAAATATGAAAATATGGGGGCGCCTGGGGGGCTCAGTCGGTTAAACCCGACTTCGGCTCAGGTCATGATCTCACGGTTCGTGGGTTCGAGCCCCGCGTCGGGCTCTGTGCTGACAGCTCAGAGCCTGGAGCCTGTTTCAGATTCTGTGTCTCCCTCTGTCTCTGACCCTCCCCTGCTCATGCTCTGTCTCTCTCTCTCTCCCAGAAATAACTTTTTAAAAACACATTAAAAATTTTTCTTAAAAGACAGTATTAAAATATATACTCAAAATACCATTGGGAATCCTTCTAACACCTGAAAAGGGAACTGTAACCCATTTGTAGATCCTGCACAGTCTGAGGCTGTAGAATCACCCATCTGTACGTGCTAAGTGCCACCCTGTGCAGAGAAAAGCACAGAGCCTTGGACTGAAGTCCCTACAAGCCAAGGACCCTTCTCTCGTGCAGGAAACGGGCTCCTAAACCCCAGAGATTCCGTCGATGCTTGCATTACTTTCACCTCAAGAAAGAGCATTTCAAATCCATTTGCCTCCATCCATGCTGAGTGCCATCAAGTCACGGCAATCACGGCGTCCGTCACTCAGAGGTCTCACAACCCTCCCCAGTGGCCAGGCTGGTGCTTCCCATTTTTTCCACTTGAGCGACCTTACCGGTACACACATCCGCTTGCCGTGCTCCCTAGAGAAGTCCGATGGCTTCCCGTCTACACCCACCCCCAACCCTTGGCTCATCCACGGGCGTCCTTAAAACGCCTGCCACCATCTTGACTGTGGCCCTTGGACAATCCCCACCTCCGCGCTGTCATCCTTACGGTAAGGTTTCCTCGGAAAAGCCATCCTATAGGACGCCATCCGCCCAGAGCCCCGTCACGCCCCTCCTGACCCTTGTCCGGTGTCAAGCAGACGAAGCACAGGTCACATCAGCCGCGGTGAACCAGGCTGGGACGTCGAGCCGTCCTGTCTGCATACAGAGGGCGACGCCGCCGCCTACTTACCGGCTGCAGAATGGCCGCATCATGGCTGTGTGGGCTCCACCCTGGGGACGGAAAGAAGGAACGGACCAGATGCACCATCGACGTTCTTCTCAGGGGCACACAAGCCCGCGTGAGAAGACGGTCACCACCCCCCACCCCCCGCCCGGCTCTCTTTACCAAAGTGCACACAAGTCGTGTTCGTCCGAGACAATGTGACCAACGCCGTGCGTGACCCACGCGTGTCTGGACACTTGTCATGGCAGACTGCAGACAAGTTACGTGGATCTGGCCACAAAAACCCTTCAGTCACTGGAATAAACAAGTCGTCACCCAATGGCTATGCATTCAATAACCACTTGTATCAGGTGTACGGCACGTGCGGTACTCTGCTAGAAAGAACATTTTTTGGGGTCCCTGGGGGGCTCAGTCGGTTGAGCATCCAACTTGCGCTCAGCTCATGATCTCACGGTTCGTGAGCTTGAGCCCCGTGCAGGGCTCACTGCCGTCAGCACAGACCCCCTGTCTCCATCCCTCTCCGTCCCTCCCCCGGCTCGTGCCGTCTCGAAAACAAATAAATATTAAAAAATAATAATAATAATAAAGAAGCACATTTTTCTACCCACGGTGCATAGTCAACGTCTCCCTTAAACAGCACAGGGATGCACACTGTGAACTCATGGCCGCGTTGGCCAAACTCATTGAGCACGAGAAGCCGCGTTTAGCCGCTGTAATTACAAACCTCTTGTAAGAGTCGAAACAGGGCTAGAGGCCTATGTCCCCCCACGGCTGCCAAAGACCCTCAGACGACTCCAGGTGAGTGAGATTCTGCAGGCTGACGGGCCACCCACAAGGAAAATGATATATAATCACGGTTAATGACACCGCCGTGGAGTTTAAAGGGCTTCCTCTTTCCCAACGCATTTCCACACACGTGTTCCCATTGGCTCCTTAAAATATCACCCCGGTTCCCTCGAAGGGTTGAGGACGCTTGTGTTTTATGGGAGAAGGGGATGCAGTCAGAGAGTTTGGAAGACTTCCACGAAGGCTGGTGAATTGGAGGTGTGCCATTCGGTGGTCTCTGCCCCTCTATCGCATGTATGTGTGTGTGTGTGTGTGTGTGGTGGTGTGTCCGGTTTCAACCTTCTCACCTTAGATCTCCAGTGAGACTCTCAAATGGGTCATTTCTAGAAGCTGAGTCTCCTGGGGCATTTGGCGAAGCCTACACCCCACCTTTCAGCGGGGGCCCATTTTATCTGCCCCCTGGCCTCCAATCAATACTTGGACATTCAACTTGATCCTATGGGGACTTCTTGAAAAGCCACCCTCTGTCCGACCCCACCGCCTAACACATTAGGTGGCATTCCGTTGCATTTCGAGTCATTTCCAGAATTCATTCCCAGTAAAAGCACACAGAAGACATCAAGACTTTCCCAAGGGCTGGGAGAAAGAAGCCCCTTCCGTTTCACTTCCTACATCCGGGAATCTCCAATCCAACACCGGTACGAGTCGCAATGGATGCTCCTACTCACCTGTGCAAAGTTCTTCCTAACCGGCAAGGAGTAACTTGCAAAACAGATAAAAGTTAACTTCACGGAGCCTGGAGCCTGTGTCACATTCTGTGTCTCCCTCTCTCTGACCCTCCCCCGTCGTGCTCTGTCTCTCTTTCTCAAAAATAAAATAAAATGAGCATAATGTTTCCAGACATGTCCACAGTTATCTACCTAAGCGAGAAGCACCTCCCAATACTGGTATAAAAGATCCTGTTATTAATGGGTCTGTCCCCAAATGGATGGAACAGCACTGTGCAAAATGCGTGTGCAGAGGCTACATTCCCTCAGAGAGAGAGTGAGAAGCAGAGAAGCAAAACTTAACAAAACGGTGACCCTGGATGGTGGGGGGGACCTTCTAAAACGACGGCGAAGAAAATGTAACCGTGTGAGGTGGCTGAAGTGTTAGCTAATCTATTTTCGGTATCACTTTGCAGTAGACACAGGTAACCAATCCTCACATTGTAAGTCTCAAATGTACACAGTGTTCTATGTCAATTCCATCTCGACAAATCTGGAAAAAAGTATTTTAAATTCCAGATGTTCATGTTTTCGCCTTTAGAGGTTAACTCCCAATGACCCGGAAATTGCAAGCTTATCAGTCATGGACACTCTAGTGAGAGAGAGGTGATCACGTAAGGAAGAACCTGGGAATGGGACCTTATTTGGGAATTGGGTCTTTGCGGATGTAAGTGAAGGATCTGAGATGAGCTGATCCTGGACGAGGGGACCCAGAATCCAATGTCAGATATCCTTGTAAGAGACGGAGGAGGAGACACAGACGCAGAGGAGAAGCCGCGTGAAGACGGAGGCAGAGACGGGGGGACGCGGCCACGACCCCAGGGACCCTGGGGCCCCCGGAGCTGGGAGAGGCGGGAAGGACCCTCCCCTGGGGCCTCAGGAGGGAGCTCAGCCCCGCCCCCCCCCGGATCTCAAACTCTGGCCTCCATGTGGGATCATGCATTTGTCACTGCACATCCCTAGTTTGTGACCATTTGCTACAGTGGCCAGGGGAGAGAATTGTAAGTAATTGGCGGAATGGGGGGCTGGGGACCAGACAACTTCTCTGCGCCAACAGACCCCACGAGCAAAGCAGAACAGGCACATCCAGAGAAGGAGACAATATTTGCACTACTTCTCATGAATCGATTGGACAAGAGATAAAGACGCCACGGACAAAGCAGCGTCCGGCGGTCCACAAGCCATTCCCAGCAGACAGACACGATTCATCAGCACATCACTCTAGGCTTCGCCTCCTTGAAGACCGGAAAAGGTGAGTTTTAAACATCACCAGGGTGGGGCGTCTGGGTGGCTCAGTCGGTGAAGCGTCAGACTTCAGCTCAGGTCATGATCTCACGGTTCGTGGGTTCGAGCCCCGCGTCGGGCTCTGTGCTGACAGCTCAGGGCCTGGAGCTGCTTCGGATTCTGTGTCTCCCTCTCTCTCTTCCTCTGTCCCTCCCCCGCTCGCTCTCTGTCTCTCTCTCAAAACAATATAAAGACATAAACAAATAAGAAGTAAAAAATAAATAAGCGTCACCCAGTTGTGAAGCCATCAAAACTCTAACGATTTCTCCAGGCTCAAAACCAGGAGATTCCATTGCCAGTGAAAGTTTCCATGAGGGTTTGTCGCCATTAAATATTCGATTAAAGAAATATCGCAAGCTATGACACACCGCCTGGATTTCTCACCCCGGACACACGCCCGGCCAGCGTGCAAAACGCAGGAGCCAGGGCGTTCATTGCAACGTTGCTTTTAAGTACGTGCAGCTGAAGGCAGCTGAACTCATGTTGCCCTGAAATGCGTGATGCATTTGGCATCTATTCATAGTGCAGAATTCGGTGCTGTTTTTCTTAAAATAAAGAGGATCTCATTGATCTTTGGGGATTCTTCGATGGTAAAGTTGTGTTATCCTGTGAGGCATCCTCCAACCCCCCACCGATGTCAAAACGGTAATTACTTTGAGGGGACCTTTCCTCCAGGAGCACGGAGACTCTACCTGCATGTGACCTGCTCACGCTCCAGACGAAGGGCGGTAATAACACGGTGGCCCCACTGTTCGGCGGATCCACTGAGCTCCGGGTCTGGGGGTGTAGCTTTGGGTCACCCCATAAAGTCAACTGCAGCCTCTCCACGAATTACAACCTCCTCTCTCTAATTAAGATCCACTAACAGAAAACCTTCTAGCCACTGACACCAGCCAAGGAAATGCCGGTATGTATTTCCAGCCCGGGCGGAACCGGGCAAAGGTCAGCAGATCGTGCTTCACGTGGAGGAAACGTGAAGGCGGGTCTGGTTTTCACTCGAGCATCTGCGTCCTTCTCCGCCCTGCGCTGAGAGCATCATCCGGGGCTGGACGGCCCTCGGGTGTGAGGGAGGGGCGGTGTCTCTGGTCTCCACCCGCCACCTGCCTCGAGAACCCCCACCCACATACGACAATCAAAGTTATTCCCAGACAAGTGTCCCCAAGGGACATGACATCGTCCTGTCTCCAGGGTGAGCTGCACTGATAGGAAGTCATTCTCGGACGGTATCACAAGCTCTTGATTCATCACGCAAGATTCTGAGGTTCTCACCCAGAGATGCGGATTGAGAACAGAACCTCTGTGATTCTTTTTTAAAATTTTTTAATGTTTATTTATTTTTGAGAGAGACAGAGATAGAGTATGAGTGGGGGAGGGGCAGAGAAAGGGGGAGACAGAATCCGAAGCAGCTCCAGGCTCCGAGCTGTCAGCACAGAGCCCGACGTGGGGTTCGAACCCACGAACTGCGAGATCATGACCTGAGCCGAAGTCGGACGCTTAACCTACTGAGCCCCCGTGGCGCCCCAGAACCTCTGTGATTCTATTCTATGTTTTCCCTAATTTACATATAACAATGAAAACTGAAGATAGCAATTTTGTCACTTTCATTTTACTGACTCCTCTGGAAAACGTTGAATGTGTTGACTCTGACGTTATCACCTGTGGTTCCCACATACCTGATAGACTCCTAAAAAAATTCACATAAATCCCCAGACATCCTCCAAACTGCCTGATATTCAATGACCCTGTCAATGTCATTATGACAAAATATAACAGAGAATACTCAACAGTAAGGAAAATTTTAAGTAAATCTGTCATTCTTCTTTCCCACTCACAATTCATATAAAGCCACGTTTTTTGCAGGATGAGAAAAACTCATTACTTGCTTTCGGCTAATAATACGTTCAATGACACCCATTACAAAGTAAATTCAGAGACCAGGAGCCTGGTTTCTACATTGGCAAAACTCTCACGCTGTGTGTCAACCTATGGTTTTCAATATTTTAGTATTTGTTCATTCTTTGGTAAAAGGTGCATTTTCCCATTCAGGGAGTGTAACACACAGCAGGAAGGGAGGAAGGAAGATATTGGGAGAAAGGAAAGAGAAAGGGAGAGTGAGAAAGAGAGAGAGAAAGACAGAAAGAAAGAGAGAAAGGAAGAAAGAAAGAGAGAGAGAGAGAAAGAAGGAAGGAAGGAAGGAAAGAAGGAAGGAAGGAAGGAAGGAAGGAAGGAAGGAAGGAAGGAAGGAAGGAAGGAAGGAAGGAAGACAAAATTTAAAGTGTACAAACTTACTTGTAGAGATTTTATTATTTTACCACCAAGCAAACATCACCCACCTCCATGACCTCTGATTAGCCTCTGATTAACCTCATGACCACCTACCTCCTTGTCTTCGTGGAAATACCATAAATACTCTTTTTTTTAAAAAAAGTTTATTGTCAAGTTGGTTTCCATTCAGCACCCAGTGCTCATCCCCACAAGGGCCCTCCCCCATGCCCATCACCCCCTTCCCCTCCCCCCACCCCATCAGCCCTCAGTTTGTTCTCAGCATTCAGGGTCTCTCATGGTTTGCCTCTCTCCCTCTCCACCATTTCCCCCCTTCTTCTCCCCCACTGTCCTCCGTTAAGTTCCTCACAATCCTCCTATATGTGCAAACATAAGAAATACCATAAATACTCTTAAAACACTTAACATCCACTCCAGAAAATATAATTTTACACTCCAGGTGAGTGGATAAATCAACTCTGAGAAATCCAGAATCCTACAGAACCACATCCAGCAACCACAAGGAATAAGCTGTTGATAATACAGGGAACACAAAGGGGTGGGGGTGTCCAAGTGACTAGGCTGAGTAGAAAAAAGAAGCCACAAAAAAACAGTATGTAATATTTCATGCTGCAATTTACAAAAAAAAACTTAGAAAACTTAAAAAGGAGAGAGAGACACTGAGAGAGAGATGATGGATGGATGGAGTGGTTGATACAAAATAGATAGACAGATAGATACATAGATACATAGATACATAGATGATAGATACATAGATAGATGATACATAGATAGATACATAGATACATAGATGATAGATAGATAGATAGATAGATAGATAGATAGATAGATAGATAGAGATACAACTAACACTCAACTTTTCACTCTCCACCTTGTATTAAAAATATAAGCCCACCAAGCTGGAGCTACATTAACTTAACGTCTTTTACATGGAATTATGGGAACTTAACACATTTTACTC
The DNA here is from genome assembly GCA_017311185.1 of Proteles cristata cristata. NCBI lineage: Eukaryota > Metazoa > Chordata > Mammalia > Carnivora > Hyaenidae > Proteles > Proteles cristata. The sequence goes on along the minus strand of JAESUZ010000407.1, from coordinate 2,372 downwards.
ACTTGATACAAGTTGTTTCTCCAGTTCCTACATTTGTGGACATGGGTCCAGTGCGTCCAGGCTCCTGCCACACTTCCTAAGAGACTGAACTCGTTATATAATTAAACATTTCTTAAGTACCAAGGTTGCGCACTAGTCAAGTCTGTCAATTATCTTTATATTTAAATATAACCTACCCGGGCAGCTGTTACATACTTATGTAGCAAAGGAATCTTTCATCTCAGCTTTCAATTGCCACCAAACACACACATATAATTAAGGGGACCTAATTAAGTAGAATATGTTTTTTGCCAAGATAGTTTTTGAAAAAGTCTCCACCAAGAATTCCGGTTAGACTTTCAGGATAACAAAGAGAGGGTAGATGTACAACAAGAATTTCACCATCTTAGATTCTGTTGTGTCTTATAAACTTTGTGTCATGTGGGGTCTCAAGTCACACCTCTGCGGAAGATGCGTGTCATTAGCTGCATTGAGAGCTAGAGATATCATGGCAGCAAGACCCCATGCACGACTCAGACACTTCTAGAAAAATAGATGCTAGAAGAAATGGTTAGAAGGAAGATGGAGATAGATGATAGATGATAGATAGATAGATAGATAGATAGATACATGGATACATAGATAGATACATAGATAGATAGATACATAGATACATAGATAATGGATAGATGGATAGATAGTTATAGGAATGGATAGATGGATGGATGGAGAAGTGGATAGAAGATAGATACATACATGCATACATACATACATACATACATACATACATAATAGATAGATATGATAGACAGATAGATAGATATAGGGATGGATGGATGGATGGATGGATGGATGGATGGATAGATAGATAGATAGATAGATAGATAGATAGATAGATAGATAGATAGATATGATGGATGGATGGATAGAGAAGTAGATAGAATATAGATAGATAGATAGATAGATAGATAGATAGATAGATAGATAGATAGACAGATAATGGGCGGGTGGATAGATAGATGATGGATGGATAGATGATAGATAGATAGATAGATAGATAGATAGATAGATAGATAGATAGATATGATGGATGGATGGATGGATGGATGGATGGATGGAGAGGTAGATAGAATATAGATGGATGGATGGATAGGTAGGTAGATAAATAGACAGGTAGATAGATAGATAGATAGATAGATGATAGTATAGATAGATATGATGGATGGATGGATGGACAGATAGATGGACAGATAGATGGAAAGATAGATGGAAAGATAGATAGATAGATAGATAGATAGATAGATAGATAGATAGATAGATAGATAGATATGGATGGATAGATAGATAGATAGTTGGTTAGATAGATACATAGATAGATAGATGATAGATACATAGATGCATATGATGGATGGATGGATGGATGGATGGATGGATGGATGGATGGATAGATAGATAGATAGATGGATAGATAGATAGATAGATAGATAGATAGATAGATAGATAGATGATAGATAGATATGATAGATGATAGATAGACAGATAGATGATGGATAGATAGACAGATAGATAGATGATAGATAGATAGATGATAGATAGATAGATAATGATAGATGATAGATATGATAAATGGATAGATAGATAGATAGATAGATAGATGGATAGATAGATGATAGATAGATAGATAGATGATAGATAGATAGATAGATAGATAGATATGATATGATACATAGATAGATAGATAGATATGATATGATATAAGATAGATAGATAGGGATAGATGATAGATAGATAGATAGATAGATAGATAGATAGATAGATAGATAGATAGATGATAGATAGATAGATAGATAGACAGATAGATAGATAGATAGATGATAGAAACAGATGGAAAGATACATCGAAAAAGAGGGATAGACTGAGAGAATCCTATAAGGACTTGGTGATTATAGAGGCTGACAAGTACCAGAATCTACAGTCAGAAAGTTAGAGACCCAAGAGAGCTGATGGTGTAGTCTCAGTGTAAAGGACAGAAAAAAACAGTGTCCCAGCTTGAGGGCTATGAGACATCATGAGTTCCCTCTTATTCATGAGATACTCTGACTTTCCATTGTATTTGGACCTCCTACTGATTGGATGAAGCCCACTCACATTGAGTAAAACAATCTGCTTTATTAACCTATGGATTAGAAGGTTAGTCTCATCCAGAAACACCCTCAGAGACATACATAGAATAGGGTTTGACCAAATGTCTAGGCACATGGCTCACAAGCTGATGCATGAGATTGGCTATCGCACTCACATTGTATCCCAGGCATGGAGCACATTCCCAGGCATCTAATTTGTGGCTGGCACACTCCTATTAACTGAAGTCTGTGAATGTGAATATTTCTCTG
>JAESUZ010000406.1:0-102697 GCA_017311185.1 Proteles cristata cristata | reverse complement strand
AAGCTCCCAGCTCCCCTGTCGGGAGCTTGCGGCGCCAGAGACTATTTGCAGTCAGGGCGCCCTCTGCTGGGCGTAGCGGGTCCTTCGTTATACAGAGTGTGACTGGGTAGGATTCGTTACAAAGGGATTTCACTGAGTTGCAGGAAACCCGAACCGAACCGGTTGACTGTGGGAAGTCATGCGGCCCCTGAGAACTGCGTCTGGCATCCTCTGAGACAGGGCTGACTTCGGGACTATGCTCACATCACGCACGCTCTCATTTCGTAATCGTTTGTTGAATGAATAAGAGTCTCGCCGTCCTCGGGGTAATGCAGCCCGGAGCTCAGCGGAGCTCAGCGGAGGCGGCTAAAGGATTTCCGTGAGAAAGGGCGATTTGCTGACACCCCGCTAAGTGCCAGGCCCTGTGGGGCCACTGCCCTCGTCGGGGGGGGGGGGTGAGGGCGGCAGGGGCCTCTGGGGAGCACTGCCTGGCAAGGGCCCGGGTGGAGACGCTTGGCGCTCCCCGCACCCCGGCGCCCGTCACAGTCCCCCGCGAGCCCGCCTCCCAGCTGCTGCCTCCGACCTGGGCTCGTGCAGCCGGGCAGGTGCGAGGGGCCACACAGAGCAGGGCACCGGCTCGGGGGCTTGGGGGCGAAGGGGCCTGAGGCCCTACCTGCCCTCTCCGGCGCCGCTGGGCGGGCTGAAGTCTGGCCCCTCGGCGAACGTGCTGTGTGTCAACAGCCCCCCGCCTTCCACGTCCCCCGGTTTCCCGTTTTGTCCGCTGTCACCCCCGGCAGGCGTGTGACGACTTCATCTGCCCGCTGGTTTCTGCTCCTCCCGCACGGAAGGAAGGGCCGGGGCACAGCCGTGGAGGCCTCGGTGCAGCGCTGCGTGCACTTCCTGGGCCCTGTCCCCGGGGTCCCGGGTCGGCGTCCCGCTCTGCTGCTTCCAGGCCTGTGACCTTGGGCAAGAAGGTTAACCTCTGTTTCCAGTGTTTCCCACAAAAAGTGAGAAGAGCAAAGCTTCCTACCTCATAGGATTGTGGTGACGATTAACGACATAATGTGTGGGAAACATCCAGCACATGGTATTAAATATTAGCTGTTATTTTCATCATTAACGACAAAGCCAACAGGAATATCGTATTTATAAAAATAGTAATTTAAATCTTGAAGTGAAGGCAGGATGGAATATTTGTGTCTAGCTCACAGGCCTTCTGGAAGCGCCTGAGGTATGAGTGATGAGAGATCGATTTTTCAACAAGTATAGAACTTATGTGCCTAAAGAAGGGTCTTCTTCAGAAGGTCAACCTGAGCCTGTTGATACATTTGATCGAAAGGAACTTCCATTGCTCACTAGTATGACACCATCCACATCTGTCCACACCACCGATATGGCACCACGCACATCTGTCCACACCACACTAGCAGAGAGCCTGACCTCGAGTGGAGCTGATTTCACTCCAGCAGCCGGGGTTCCTTGCACCGAGCCTGACGACTGCGGTGAGCTCACGGCACAGCCAGTTTGGTCAGCCAAGCACAGTGACGGAACAGGGGGCCTGGGCTCCTGGTGCGCCGCTCCCTGGGCCTGAACACGAGTCTGAAAGGGGAGCCTCCGAAGGGCTTTGGTTTTGGAAAGAGAGATGGAGACCACCCCACGGCTACCCCGGATGGCGGCTCGACTGGCCGGTGCTCACGTGCACATGGGGCTCAGAGTCCCGGGTTCAAGCTGCTCAGCCTCACGGCTGCACGAGCCCACCATTCATGTAACACACAGTGTGGCGGCTTCTGTGGACATGAAACATTCAGATGACGTGCATTAAAGCAAGTAATGTCTTCTAACATTAAGAAAATTGGTTTCTGTCTATTGACATTCTGGTTCTCAACCCAGTGGTTTCTTATTTAACTTTCATTATTAGGAATGCTTAGCACATCAAAACAATGTTAATTATTAGCTTCAGGCAGGAAAATAATATACACAAACAGAGCATTGATCATTTTGTCAGGACCAGACCTTCTCTTGATATGCTGAACGTCCCAGGATGACGGCCGCCACTGGTCAAAAAAAGAAGCCTCGATATTTGGGCATTGATGACATGCTGCAAGTCGACGGAGATTCAGCATATGGATCAACTGGGTGCATAGCTCGTCCTCCATGGTAGAACTTTCTAGAGTGGTTCGTGAGCTAGGCTCCACTTCCTGTCTTCACCCTCGCAGGGCACGCATAGTGACTATTTCACCCCCGTTGCCCTCGACGGGTGTGAGTTACTATTTATGCCAGAATCTCTTAGCGGGAACTCGTGTTCCTGGGGCCGACCCCTCGTGGCCCATCACAGAGCTTCCTCCTTACGTGCTGGTGGCAAAATCTTAAGCTTAGCCCAGGGGAGATGTGGGTGAACAAGAGCCCTGATGGCAGAAAGTGAGAGAAAGCCAGGTTTTCCTCAGAAAGCTCACAAATCTTGGAAGAAAACATCTTCCAAAAGATGGTGGAAGAAAACATTTGAAAACCTCTATGTGAAACACGATACGTGTTACAAACGTTTAGAAACAGCGCACTAAACACGTGGGGAGAGAAGTCAGTGTGCAGACGTCTCCGGGGTGTTTCCAGCCACTTTAAACATTTTTTTAAGTTGCAATTTTTGTCCCTAGTTTTGGGGGTTATACGAAGTCGTGGAATGGAAGCCTGAGGCTTGTCTTCCACGCAGGCAGCCCGTGGTTCCACCGCAGGGGCGCCCTGCTGCTCTGTCACCTGGCTCCGGGCTTCGTGCGTGGAGGCACTCGGTACCACGGCCAAACCACACACCGGCAGAGGGAAGAAACCCACGGGCTTCAGCGAGGCAGACGCAGGATGAGCACACAGGGACGCGGGCGGGACGGCGGGAACGCGGGGACGCCTCGCCCGAGCCGGCAGTGTGGTATGCGTCACCAAGTTCTGGGCTAAGACTTGCTGCTTGTGAGGCAAGCGAGTTGAGGTGTGCGGAGAGGGACCCAGCCAGCGCCTGCTGGGGTGTCGCAGGGGCCCAGGGACGCACGCGTGCGGAAGACGGACGGCTGGAAGCCGGGAGCGGTGACGGCTCGCCGCCGGACGCGCATGTGGCCGACTTCGCCTCTGCTGTTGGAGTGTCTGCACCGTGTGGCAAATCACCAAGTGTCGGCCTCACAACGGCGGCAAAAGACACTTTTGTTTTCTTTTTCCGTTTGGCACATGGGAAAGCCTTCTCCTCTTGCCCGCCTCCGGCCACACAAAGGGCCCAGTGTACTTGGGGTGTCAACACCAGGAAAAGGACGCCGAGCATTTTAAAGGGGTTTAATCTGACAATTGATGCTCTGGTTAAGTCCTGCATGAATCACTGATTAGCTCCACATTTTCCAGGAAATCACAGCACTATGCATCGTGACATAATTTAAGATTACGGATCATTTTATTTTATCGCAAAGTACACGTGAAAGGGAACCATCTCTCAGCTTGGCACCCATTCGGCCTCTGGCGAGTCTGGACTCGCAGTTTGACTCACGAGAACATAGCAGAAAATGCCAGTTCCAGAGAGGGGGCGGGTTTCCATTTTTGAGGAATTTTGAAGGGGTTCGGATTATGAAGATGTCCGCGGGCTGGCAGCTGGGGAAGGAAGCTCGCCGTGTCCGTTTAGAAAATAAGGGTGCAGTCCTCAGGCCCTGGTGGTGTTACTTTCAAAGCGGGAGGGGAAATCCGTTTGCTTGAATATTTTTTCTTGAATGCTGACCAGGATGCCAGTCAGGGCTCACTACGTTTGGTTTCTGTAATGTGGGCTCTTTGCCTCGGTCCCCTCCCCACACAAAGCACCACCATTCACTGCAGCAACAGGAAATCAGAAAGAGTGAGATAAATAAATTTGGCTGCATCTCAATCGTTGTGGACGCAGTTAGCGGACAGGAAAGGGTAGGGACACAGAACGCGGTTGGGAAACGTGGAGGTCCACGATGGTGCAGACACAGTACCCGCCAAGGGGAGGGCGGGCTGCAGGCTGGTTTGTGGCCTTGCTGTGGGATCTTGGACAACATGGAGCCTCTCTGCTTCACGTTTCTGCCTCGTGCGGCGTGGCGATGGCAGCGCCCAACGCGTTGGGTCCTTGGGGACGGCTGAGGCCAGAGCGAGGCTCGGCGGGGCGGGGGCGGTTTGTGGTCCCCGCTGCTGGGCCACGTGCGGGGCCATGGACTGTGGCGTGGCCTTCGAAGTTCCTACAGAGTTTTCCAGGACATGGAAACTACATTAGGTGAATTTCATGAGAAAAGTCAATGACGATGGTAAGAACCATATGATGTCAAACGTAAAAATATACAGAAGGAGGGTTGAAATATGATTACCTCTGGAAGTTGGGCTTGTAGGTGATCTTAAAAGGAATACCGACTTATCCTTGCTCAGTGGTTTGAAATAATTATATGCTATTTTTACACAAGAGAAGAGATCCTTCCACATACCTCAAAAACAAAATGAGAAAGAAAAATCCTGTGTATTTCATTTATTGAAGTACACGGTGAATTTAAGAGTCGGATCTAATATATTTGATGAAATAAAACCACATAGGCCACTTTGTCCTAGGGGCTGTGCTATTAAAAAACAATAATTTGGAAATTCAAGTTAGTGAAAATGAAAATGAGGTCCAGGGGAGCCCTCGAGAAAATGTCGAGCCGGGGCCGCTGTCGTGGGGTCTCTCGCCTCTACGGCCATCGGGCCGGGTCCTGGCTCTGTGCAGGGGCCGGGACGGTGGGCGAATGGGGTGAGGGGTTGGGAGAGGCCGGGGCAGGCTCATGAAGCGGCAGGAATTTCATTCTGGCGCAGGGCATGCCACCGGGAGTTGTACATTAACCAGCCCTGTGACCGCGTGAGAATGTAAGTGTTCTTTATTTCGTATCTTTTTAGCCAGAGGACTTTTCTCTGTATCGATAAACATTACATTAATTTTCCATTGTGCTGGGTACTTCTAAGATACCGTGGGTCAAATAAAGTCTCCTTAATCCCACTGGAAAAATCCCAAAATAAGCAAAACCAAAAATAGGTCTCCTGAAGTCTAATCAGTAAGTGATGTCAGTCCCTGAAGTTTGGCTTCCAAACTTGTGTGTTTCCCTTGCCTGTGCTCCCGCGTGTGCCGGGGGTGGCGGGGCCCCAGCACGGGGGCCACGGGGGGAGGGGTCACTGGCCCTCCACGCTCGGTAGTGGTCTTCGGCCCGAGGGAGAACTGGAGCCGGCAGGGTGCCGGGTGGGAGTGCTGGCCATCGACACAGCCACGGCCACCGGACCGCCGCGTGGGACCAGCACCCATGGCTCACGGCCACGAGACGTGGTCTCTTGCAGCTCCGGGCCCTGTGGGTGGAGCGCGTGGATAGCAGGACTCCCCCGACCGCAGATCGGCCCCCCCGGGCCCCAGGCCTTTGAAGTCGCAGCCAGTTTCGGGATAATTGATGGTCTAGTCTCTGCCCGGCCTGTACGGTTTTCCTTTCCCCTTTCTTGCCCGCTGCTCCGCGAGGCGGGAAGATCGGAGCTTGCGGGCGGACGGGGGGCCACGGTGGCCTGTTAGTGCAGGCGTCGTGGAGGGTGAGATTGCGGCGGGACCCGAATCGCAGGCGTGTGCGCCGCTGCGGGCGGGAGGCTGGGGGGGAAGGGTTTTGATTCCTACTACCTTAGGGCTACACGCGGCAATTACTGCTGTGGAGGCAATAAAGGGGCTGTTAATTACAGGCCGACGCCCTTGTACCCGAGTAGGCGTGAAGGACTGAAGGTCACAAAGCGGTACTTTAAAAAAAAGTTATAGGTGATTTCTTTTCTCCTTTTTAGCGGAATAACTTAATTAATAGTCAGGTTTGGGCCTGATGAAGAAAAGAACTCTCAAAGAGGCATCTCATTAGAATAATTAAATTTTTCTATACCCTCCAATTTGCTTTTCTTAACCGTCCATTCTGTTTTTATTTTCCCTAATTATCTCCTGAAATCCTTCAGACGTGGGACCAAGCAAGCGTTAGGTGTTAAACGCGCCTCCCCACCAGCCCGGGTTCTGATATCATAAGTTCACCCGCACCAAACGCACACTGTCACCCGTTAGCCCCTTCCCTCGGGGGCCGGCGTCCCTCGGGTGTGCAGCCGCGCCAGGGCCGGCCTCGCGCCCGTGTGCCCCACCCCCGGCTCCCACATGGCATCGCCGCGAGGCGGGAGAGGGCTCTGAATCAGCAGGACCCGAAAAGTCAAGTCCTCCTTGAGACAGTCTGCATTTTCTGTGCTGATGTGTGACTCAACCGAAGGTCAGGAACTCAGAGGAAGGCGCGAGGAGCCCCCCGGGCCGTGGGCGCCCGGGTCCCGTTCTGTGCCCTGGAGGACAGGCTCGTGGCCTTTGTCTCTAAGTCCCCCGCACAGCGATGGTAGGTCGTAGTAGGTGCTCACTAAGTGCTTGATTGAACCACAGGCGGGCTCAGCTTCCCGGATGCGCCCCAAGCTGCCGTTGCCCGGGAGTCGCGGTTCCCGTCTGGGTCAGCCGTGCGCTTAGCGCGTCTGTTCTGTCGCGCTGGCCGCTCCCGTACACACGTCTGCTGGCAAACTTGAGGCAAACGAGCTTCCAGGTGGCTGGGGTGAGACCACGTGGCGCCTTCGCCGTGGCGGGGGGGCCGCAGGCGGGACGAGGTGGGACCCCCAGCCTCCCATCTCGGCGCAGAGCCACAGACTCAGGTCACAGCCGAGGCTGTGAGGACCCCACTGCACGCGGGGCAGCCTGATGGAGAGAAACGGGGAGCGGGGAGCCCACCCCCGTGAAGACCCGACAGCCAGCCGGGCACGGTCCCTGAGGGGCACCCGCGTCCTCGTGGGGGCTTCCCTCCTTTCCCGACCCGGGTTTCCGGGCCCCTGAGCCCCAAGACCGGCTCCAATGCCCCTCCCCCCATGGAACAAACGGGCCCTTTCCCTGCGGGCTCGGGGTCCCTGTCCTGGGTGCTGCATGAGAACCGGGAAGTTCTCGGAGGGAGAAGAGAATAAAGGGGAGCGGACGTGGCTCCTGTCCGTGGCTCCCTGTCCGGTGGCCTCCCTCACATTATAATAAGCCTTCGATGAAACGGTGGCCTTCGCTGTGACCTAACACCTTGCCTTGTACTTTATCCTAAGGTCCTGGTTCCCCTTTCAGGGAGCCCCTGGGGCTCAGGCTGTTGGGAGAAGCACCCCCGCACGGGGGGCGCCTGGAACCGAGGTCCACACGGCATCCTGAGTTGTGCCCCACGGGCCCGGGCCACGCAGCTGGAGACTTCTCCCACCAGGCTTCCAGCTGAGGGCTCCCCCACCCTCCACCTGGGACACATGCACGGGCCCAACACAGCCAGCCAGCCATGCACACAGACACGTGCACACGCGGGGCGTCGGGGCACACTCGGCACACAGGCACGTGCACACGCGGGGCGTCGGGGCACACTCGGCACACAGGCACGTGCACACGCGGGGCGTCGGGGCACACTCGGCACACAGACACGTGCACACGCGGGGCGTCGGGGCACACTCGGCACACAGACACGTGCACATGTGGGGCATCGGGGCACACTCGGCACACAGGCACGTGTGGACATGTGGGGCATCGGGGCACACTTGGTACACAGACACGTGCACACGCGGGGCGTCGGGGCACACTCGGCACACAGGCACGTGCACACGCGGGGCGTCGGGGCACACACAGACACGTGCACACGCGGGCGTCGGGGGCACTCGGCAGCGTCGGGGGGCACACTCGGCACACAGCCACGCACGTCGCACACAGGGCGGGCGGGGCGGGGCACACTCGGCACACAGGCACGTGCACACGCACGTGGGGCGTCGGGGCACACTCGGCACACAGGCACGTGCACACGCGGGGCGTCGGGGCACACTCGGCACACAGACACGTGCACACGCGGGGCGTCGGGGCACACTCGGCACACAGACACGTGTGGACATGTGGGGCATCGGGGCACACTCGGCACACAGACACGTGTGGACATGTGGGGCATCGGGGCACACTTGGTACACAGACACGTGCATACAGGACATCATCACACACAATCCACACAGACATGCATGCGTACACCGACTGACAAGCATGTGCACACACCAGACACACGTGCACACCTGTGCATGGACGTGGATAAGCACACACACCTCGTCCTGGTGGGGAAGCCGCGTGGACTCCTGTGGCGGCTGTCACTGTGTCTGTGGACGAGGTGACACCCCCCTTTCTCCTCTGCAGGTAGATTTTGATTCGTGCTGTGCTGTTGTGGCCTCGGCCCCTAGGATGCTTGTGAGGTTGACTTATTCCCACGTGAGCACGTGACTGAGGAAGCGCCCGGTGGCACGAGGGTTTTCCCACCATCAGGGCTTCCTTCCTCATGGCTCTTATTTGTCCTTATGTGTCACATGGGGGACAGAAAGACGGGAAGGGTTTTTCCTTTTTTTCTGCAATGAAGGAGCAGAGACGTCGAGCTGGAGCATCAATACTTTCCTGGCTAAACAGAAAGGAAGTCTCGTTTCCTCGTTTCAGTCTGGAGCTTTCTGAGCCCATCGCTCTGCACTTTACAGTCTCATTGAAAACAGTTACGTCAAACCAGAAATTAATAGTCCATTTTCCAAATTCTCCACAGGCTCCTTTTTGAATTAGAAATGGTGTTTGCATTTATGTCAGTGTGTTCAGGATTCACCAAGGGCAGATTATTTGGTAAAAATGTTTCTGGAATAAACACACACCTGCTCCCAGCGAGGGGAGAGGCGAGGCTTCCAAAGAGGGGTGTGTTGGGTGAGGGAGAAGCCAAGAGGCTACAACGGTGGGTTCGCCTGGTTTCCCAGACCACGCAGGCCGGTGCCAGCCGGGAGAATGTTCCGGAACCCACGAATAGAAGCGGACCCCACACTGCTGGGTCTTCTCACAAAATCACAAATTTCCAAGACCTTGACTCTGGACCGTTAAACTGAACACAGTGGTGAAAGCGTGAAGATTCTGAGTCTTGTGAGGCCGAGGGCTGCGGACAGTCCACTTCTGACGGGGGCGCGGGGGGTGAACGCGCAGGTGAGCCGCGGTCATGGGTCAGGAGTGCTGAGTGGAGAGAGGGTGCGGGCCGTGGGGCAGGGGGCCAGGCCTGCCGCCAGCGCTGGTCCTGGGTCCCGTGTCGGCTCTGGCAGCTCCGACGGCCCTCAGGGCCCCACCCCGTCCCCGGCCTGGTCGCGTGGGCGGCACGAGCCCCACGTCCCTCTCGTGCCAGTCTTCCTGACAGCGCCCGCCCTGAATGGTGGATTCGGTGTCCCTCGTCCTTCCCCCGGGTCCCCGTGCTCCTGGCCGTCGGTGCACTTGGCGCTCCCGTGTGCGCGGGGACAGGCAGAGGGAGGGGTGTGGCGGCCGAGCCGGCGGCCGGCAGGGCCTTCCCCGCCTGGGGGCTTGCTGCTGTGTGCCTGCTGACACACTCAGGCCACGCCGCTTCTCACGGGGAGCGGAGAGGACACCGGGGCCTCCAGCATCTTCCGTCTGCCTGGGCACGTCCTGACTCGCGAGCCGCTCGTGCTCTTTGCCTTGACCGGCCATCCTGACGCCCTCCCGCCGCCTCACGGGCGCCCCGCTCAGGGCTTGGCGGGGAAGGTGGTCAAGGCCGCGGGTCAGGGCAGCCGGTCAGGAGCACCGGCTTGCGAGCGCGGCGGCCGGGGATCAGAGCCGGCCTCTCAGGGCCCGTCCTCGGGGGCGGGCAGGTGCTGCTGGGCTCGGGACAGGAAGTGACTTGCTGAGGACACATGACATGGCTTGCTCTTTCCGGAGGGACGCCTTCCTCCTCACCTCCGTCGGCGGTCCTGCCTTCGAGGGACGGCCCCCCTGCCCGGCCGGCTCCCGAGCCCCTGGGTCTCAGCAGGTGTGGTCGGGCGGGCGCTGAGGTGCCCCCGGAGCAGGCGCGGTCGTCACAGCGGAGCCCCTGGATTCTGCCTCGTTCCTGCAGGAGGCGCACGGTGGGTCAGGGGTGCAGCGTGCACTCCGGAAGGATTTCGGAGAAAAGCCGCCACGTCAGGACTCGGGAGAGGACGGGGACCAGAGCCCCGAGACCCTCCACGCCCCGGTGTGTCCTCCGTCCCCACCCTCGCCCGCGGTCATGGACGGTGTGTGAGGTGCCCACGCGGCGCCCCTCCAGCGGTGTCTGCGTCTGATTGTGAAAATGTGGTGAAATTTCAGCTCCTCCGCTGTCGGCACGATACGATTCAGCCTGAAAAGGGATGTGAACACGTCTCAGTGACGAGCATCCCTAACCTGCTGCACCAAGTGCTCCGCGGCCTCGTTTGTCCAGAGGAGACGTGCTGAGCAGCCTGCAAGTGTCCGGGCCCCGCACACCGTGGGGGGCGCGAGCGCTTCTCCTCCGAGGCTCGAGCCAGCGGCAGTGGTGCCCACAAGTGCCGAGTTACATCCGTGGGGGACGTCCAACTCTACCAACTTGTCCTTGTGTGGAAACCACGTTTGACGGCGCTTGTCTCCACGGCAGCCGGAGGCTAGCGGAGTGTCTCCCATAAGCCAGAAGCTGCTCAGTGCTCCTGCCTACACACCTTCTCCCCCCGAGGCTGGAGACGGGCGCTCGCGCAGCTTCCTTCTTCCTGGGGGTCTTGTGCGGACCGTGTCTGATGGGGAAGACGAGGGGCCCAGCATCCCCTCCTCTGAGTGTGCACTTGGCTGGGGTCTGGGGTCATGGTTACCCGGCGGGGGTGGGGGGGTCTGAGTCCCGGTGGGAAGAACAGCGGGCACTGTGTGCTTCTCCTCTGTCCATGCACAGGTGACACTAATGTCACGTTTGGGACCTTTGACTTTGCTCCATTGAGTGTGTTTGCTGTTTTCACCTTTAGTGTCTGTGGGGTGACTTTTCCCACAATGTGCTGTCCTGGTTTAGAGTCACAGGGCCCGGAGCCCCGGGTGTGAACGCAGAATTACCCATGAGGACCTTAAAATGCAGGGGGGCATAGAGCCCCCTAAACCTTCTGCTGAGGGGCTTCTGAAGCCCTAGCTCACTGGGGAGGGGCCCTGCGGGGTCCTTGGTGCTCCGTGGCCTCGCCCCCGTGGCCCCCCCCGCCGGCGGCTCCGGCCCCGCCCTGTGTCCTGCCCTCGGCCTCCACTTTCACACCCAGCAACGCTGTCCCTGCCTCGCGCTGTCGCCGGCCAAGGTCTCTGCCGTGGCTCCGTGCCGGCCAAGGTCTCTGCCGTGGCTCCGTGCCGGCCAAGGTCTCTGCCGTGGCTCCGTGCCGGCCAAGGTCTCTGCCGTGGCTCCGTGCCTGGGGCGCGGCGGGCTCAGTGTGCCGGGCCGTCGCTTGCATTTCCAGCTTTGTCCCCGACGAGCTGGCCGTGCGTTTGTGGGTCCAGTTCTGGGTCTCTACTCTGTTCCATGGATCTGAGTGTCTGTTTTTGTGGCAGGACCACACTGTCTTGACGTTCACGGCTTTGCAATGCGGCCTGAAGTCCGGGGTCGTGGTGCCTCCAGAGCTGATTCTCCTTGTCAGGATCGTTCTGGCTCTTCAGGGTCTTTCCTGGTTCCACACACATTTTAAGGTCGTTTGTCGAACAGACCTCTTGCCTGCAGCTGCCCCCCGGCCCCCGGCAGGGCGGCCACGTGCACAAGGCTGCTCCTTGCGTCCTCAGCAGGACGGCCGTCACCCTCACGGGGCAGCGTCGAGTGGTGTGGGTGGCGTCTCGCGCGTGGCCATGACCCAGAAAACATGATCTCTGGTCTTCTGAGAAGATGGGGCTTTTAAAGGTCGTCATAAGGATAAGAGGTAACAGCACAAACATGTACACTTCCTAATCCTACTAAACCACTGCTACTAAGTAAAGTTAGTACTGTCGCTGACTTTCCAGTATTGTACGTGTGAACGTTGCTCAGAGCAAGTCTTCAACATTCTCACGAGGAAAACAGCACGTGTCTCCGTGTGTGGAGACAGATTCGAGCTCACGTGCCGTGGTGACCACGGCCCCCCAGCCCTGACTCGCACACAGCGTTGGCGCCAGTTACAAGGCAATTCAGAACAGGTGCTTTGACCCCATCTTTACATCTCGACTTCCTGTTGGGTCTGACTGTTCCCTCCACGGCTCCCGGGCATCTGGCGACTTGCGTCCTGACCCTGCTGGGTGCTCAGGGGCGGCGAAGCCCCTGGAACAGCGAGCCGAAAGGCGAATCTCCGTTACAACAACCTAGTCACAAGTGCCATACTGTAAGTTGTCTTATCATTCAGTGTTTTGTGTGAAATGTGCCCAGCACCCCAGCTTTCCCTGAAGTGTGTGTTCTCACGATTATTGTCGGCCAGTAATCGGTGAGCAAAGCCCCATGACAAACCAGGCACGGTGCTCATTTGGGAAAATGTGGCAAATTTAAAAACAGGTTACAGAGAGGTTTCCTGCTTGCTGAGTAGGTATTTTCTGAGTTCTTCCTCCAGAGTGTAGCCAATAACTTAGTTTCCAAAGATCATTTAAAACTAAATGGTTATATATGTCCCAACTTATGTTGGCAAGAGTGTAGTTATAAATGGGGGTCAATATGAGGACAATTTTGTTTCTCAGAGATTCTCCCAACATGGAGGCATCGTCAGAGGGTACATTTTGGTTGCTACTAACCTGCTAAAAATGAGTGAATAGTTTTGAATCTTTTGAGGATCTGATCCATCATCTTGGAGCCCATACAGCATATTTTCTGAGGCTTTAATTCCTAGCTGTTGGAGACAACCAGTAATTAATAGTTGAGAATAATATTTCTTTTTTCATATCTTAAAAGTTTTTCTTTTTTTAAAATATTTTTATTTATTTCTAGGAGAGAGAGAGAGAGAGAGACAGCGTGATCAGAGAGAGAGGAGTCACAGAGAGGCTCCAGGCTCTGAGCCGGCAGTCAGCACAGAGCCCGACGCGGCTCGAACCCACGAACCGCGAGATCGTGACCTGAGCGAAAGTCGGACGCCCAACCGACTGAGCCCCCCAGGCGCCCTGTGTTTATTTCTGAGAGAGCACAAATGGGGGAGGGGCAGAGAGAGGGGGGACAGAGGATCTGAAGCAGGCTCTGCGCTGACAGCCGCGAGCCCGATGTGGGGCTTGAACTCACAAACCGTGAGATCATGACCTGAGCTGAAGTCAAGAGTCAGATGCTCCACTGAGTGAGCCACCCAGGCGCCCCTATCTGCCCCGGTCAGAAGCGTCAAGTTTGACGTTAGCAACCGCTCTGCCTCTGTCGAGAACGAGTGGCGTCACCAGGCTGTGCCTGTTCCCAGCCCCGAAACCGGCTGCTGTGAAGAGGGCATCTCTGACCCAAGAGGAACCCATCTTTATTCCTCTCTGTCAGTCGTGAAAACACAGACCTCGCCCTTTTGTGGGTAAACAGAAAATTATGTCTCCAACACAACCAAGCCGTGGAGAAGGCAGCTTTTATTCCCGTCCGGGCTGGGGACGTGCGGCGGGGGCAGGGCTGTGGGCCCCAGCGGTCGCCAGGGGCCGGCGAGCCCGCGGCGGCCACATCTGGGCTGGCACCTTTGAAGAGGCACTTAATCTGCAGGCGGAGGTATGCTAAGCCTCTTTGCTTTTCTTTGCTGCTTCTCAGGCTAATGCTGCTTCTGGAACGCTGCGGTGGCTTCATGTCAATGGGGGAGAGCCCGGAACAATGGCGGACAGTGACACCAGAACGCACTGTGGACAAAAACAAAGGGCAGGACAAAAGTGCCACTCCTTGATCAGCCCAGCGGAAGATTCGCTTTCCGCGGCTTGAAAAGTGCAGGACCCTGGGCTCCGAAACAACTAGCAGGAGCCCCTCGTGGCCGCGAGGGCCCGCGTGCGTGCATCTGTGTGGGAAATGGAAGGCTGTGGCTGGCCCCGCGCGACAGGTACCTGCTCCGATGTGGTCCCGCGGCTCGGGCCGCCCGCCTTGTCCATGCGCTTGGGCTGGTAAAGGGTGCGTGTCGCACGAATAAGGTCTCGGTGGAAGAGTGAAGAGCGTAGCTCGGAAAATGCTCCTTGGCTGGCGCTTGGAGATTGGGAAGTCCTGCCATGTCGAGTGGGCACCTCACCACGGCGACCCTGGCTTTCGCCCGTATTCTGACGGCTGCCTCGTGGGGGCCTGCGGGGGCCGGCCTTGCGGAGGGCACTGCACAGGCCACCCGACAAGGGTGGCGCCTGCTTGAATTCAATGATGCACCTGTGGGACCGCATGGGGTCGGCGCGCCTGTGCTCCGGAGGCGCCCAGGGTGGGCTGGAGGCGGTGCACGGTGGTCCCGCGCGTGGCCTCTCTGTGGGGGCCTCCTCTTCGGGGGTCCTTCCCCCACCCGCTGCCAGGCACACCTCCCAACCTCGCCCTCCCCCTCCGCTCAATAGCGCCTCCTTCCAGAAGGCCCTTGGCCCCGCTGCGCCGTCCACTGAGCACCCTCCTCTGTGGAAGCTCTCACAACCATCCGGCTGGAGGTAGCCCCACTCTGCGGCCGCTTCGTTTCATCGTTAGACCACTCGCTACCTTCCAGCACGTTCGTTTGCGAAACTTCTCTGAGATCACAAACCGTCCGAAAGCAAGAACCACATGTTTCCCCATCTCTCCGTCCAGCTCCGCACAACAGCTGGCCTGCGTGTGTTCGCAGAGCGGCGTGTGCACGCGCAAGGCACCGGCCCCGGGCGCGTGCGGGAGGCAGGGTGGCACACAGGCGGCCCGGGGTCGGCGTCCTGACGCGGTCCTTCGCCGCAACCAGAGAGCCGGTGTTTTGGGGGTTCGGCAAGTTACTTTCAGCTCCAATTCCGTGGCTCAACCTCAAGGCGACGCACCGTTTCCTCTGGACTGAAAGCGAGAACAGTGAGGCCTTGACCAGGACCAGGGCTTCAGGCGTTTTTCCGTCTCAGGATTTCCACTCGGTGCTTTCACGGAGGGACCGTTAGAGCCGGCGCTCTCTACCCATGGGCATCGGTGGGAACATGCCTGCCGTTAAAGGCACTTTGGAAAAGTTACCGTGGCTGTTTCTCCACTTCTTGAGCACAAAATGGTTTTCTTTTTGAAAGTAGACATTTCCAGGCCATTAATTCCTAACTCTGACTAACTGCTGCAGCGGATTTGAAGGGTGGCCTGAGAAAAGAAACCCCCGCAGGGAAAGTGGGGCTCGGCGTTTGTGCAGCTGGGGGCCGGGCTTCCCCGCTCTGTGCGCTGCACCTGCTCCGTGTGGGGAGAACGCCACGCCCCTCCCGCCCCCCCTTCCTTCAAAGGTCCGTTAGGGCTCTTGGTGTGGCCTCAGGTGCCAGGCCCACCCCGCAAGACGGACACCACCCTGCTCTCCTGGGGCCCGGAGTCTGGTGACGGAAAATGCTCGGAAGTGGAGACAGGACACAGTGGCGAGGGGCCCGAGAGCGACCCTCAGGGGGTGGGGTGGTCAGGGGAGCGGGTCCCCGTCCAGGCAAGCGCGTGTCCGAGCAGGTATTCTGGGACGTCTGCGGGGTCTTATATCCCAACACTGAGGTTGAAAAGGGGAAACTCGTAGACTGGGAGTTTGTGTGCCTTCCCTGCGAGTCCCGGACGAGGGAGGGGGGTGGAGACGAGGGCAGGCGGTGGCGCCGGGCATGCCCAGCACCATGTCCTCCTTCGTCTTTCCATGACTCTTTGTCGTTTCTGGAAAATATAATCTGTGAGTAAACATTTTATTTTCTTAATAGGTAATGGTTTTGTTATTGTTATTCTTAAATAAAGGGTTACTATTTTAAAGACCTCTCAGTTTTAGATTTTGATATGACCAATGTTGACAGGCTATCAGCCAGTGTAAAAGGGAGTTTCTGGGGCCCCCACTACTTCTGAGGAGCACAGAGGGTCTCCCCAGGGCGAGGACCTGCCATTGTAAATCGTTTGGGGGCTTCTGGTCAATACAACAGGCTAGCGATGCACGTGTAAGTACAGTCGGGGTTGTTTTCGTTATTAACCAGACTTGTCAGAGAAAAAACCCCGAGGAGACCTAACAGGACACGTAGGCGTCACAGGGGCCCGTGGCTCCGTGTGGCCCCAAGCAGCCCCGCAGGCGTGAGTGTGAGCGGACACCGCAGACCACGCCTGTCACCCCGGCTGTGTGCCCCGCCCCAGACAGAGGCCGCGGAGCCCCTGCCGCCCCCTCCGTGCCCCCAGCCCCCCATGCCCCCCCGTGCCCCTGCGGCCCCCGCCGCCCCCCGGTGTCCCCGCCCCCCGTGCCCCTGCCCCCACATGCCCCCGCCCCCCCGTGCCCCCGCCGCCCCCGGTGTCCCCGCCCCCGTGCCCCCCGTGCCCCCGCGCTCCCCCGTGCCCCCGCCTCCTGGCCCCTGCCCCCCGTGCCCTGTCCCCCTGTCCCCCCCCCGTGCCCCCGCGCCCCCCCGGTGCCCCCGCCCTGCCCCGGCCCCCCCGTGCCCCCCGTCCCCGCCCTGCCCCCGTGCTCCCCGCGTCCCCGTGCCCCCGCCGCCCCCGGTGCCCCCACAGCCCTCCTTCCACGCGGCTAACACACACAGAGCCTGTTGGGTCGCGGCTCTGCCTTCAGTCCTGCTCTCAGACTCTCGCACACGTGCGTGGGCTTACACTCACAGGAGCTCACACTCACACATCAACACACACACGAACTCCCTCTCACACACACACTCCCTGAGATGTGCTTCTTATTTCTTCAAAAAAGGTTGAAACTTGTTCCCCACAACTTCGGTTTGTTTAATTCCTCCCTGTTTTCTGATTAATCTTCGGACCCCACTCACTACGAGCGCAGAGAAGCAGCTCGTTCTGGAAAGCCTTTCTCGGCATTTCTGACTCGCGCTGAGGCTGCCACGGGGCTTTCCGGGTTGGGGGCGGGCAGTCGGCCCGGAGGGCAGCAGCGGCTGCGGGACGTGCCCAGTCTCGCGGGGTTAGGACACCCCCCCACCCCCGGCCAGCTGGGGGTGCGCCTGCGATAAGGGTGACCTGCCTGGGCGTCATGGGCCCGTGTGGCCGGAGGAGGGCTTGCCGGGAGCCGGTACGGCCACGCCGCCTGCGGTGTTAGGGACGGGCTCTGGGAGGACAGGCCGAGGCCACGGCACGTGAGGCCACGGAGCTGTGGGCAGAAGGGCCGCCCACTTCCCGAGTGTGAAGCTGCTCTGAGGCCGGAGGGCCTGGGAGCTCGGGGGACCGGGCCTCCCCTCCTGCAGCCTCCAGCCCCGTCCAGCCCCTCCCAGGCTCCCCCTCACCCCTGCCCCGCCGTCCCAGAACCCTCCCTTCCCGGGCTGGTGTCCCCACTGCCAGCTCCCACAGACCCGGATCGGAACTCATTCCATCCAGACGCGAGGTTTGCTTGTTCTGGGTCATTACATGGGTAACTGAGGTTTACAGCAAGACAGTTCAACATGTTAGGAAACTGACATTTTCTGCTGGTGCAAATGTGAGCTGGGATATTACGGAGAATCTGACTATATACCAAATCATCTTCCGGGTTGGCGACTGGCAAATCCCCTGGCTGCTTGTGTTTGTAAGGCCTGTAAACTCAAAATGGTTTCTCCATGTTTTTAATGCGTGAAAAACATGAGAAGAAGAATTGAATTTCTGGACAAGTGAGAAGCATGTGGAGCTCACAGTTCAGTGTGCGTAAATAAAGTTTTACTGGCGCGCGGCGTGCGGGCATTTCCATGTCTCCTGTGGCGGCTGCTGGCTACGGCCGGGGACACCCAGCCCACAGAGCCAGAGGGCTCAGCCTGGCCCTTCACGGAGAAAGTTTTGGGAGGACCTACATCCCGCTGTGCGTCTAGAACTCATCTTAAATGATCACGATAGGGAATTTTATTCCATGACACTTCCAGTGCGTCCACCAGCTATCAGGATATTGGCTGGATAACACAGGGTGAAGACACTTTAATCCCACAGGGGAACATTCTGGGTGCAGTTGGAGGACGTTTCCTTTCACGGAGAACTTCGCATCTCTGCTCCATGCGCACGGCCGTGACTTGCTAGGTGCCTGGGAACGCACCACGGTTCTGACCACTGATGCCGACACAAGATGCCGCAGTGGTCGGCTTCCTCCCCTGTCAGGAGCGTAAGCACGCCACCGCGGCCAGTTATGAAACTGTCCCCCGTTAGTATGAAAAGAGGGTCTCAGACTCAGGCAGCTTGGTTTTTATGTTTCAATGAACATAATCAAAATAAAAAGAATGAAAGAAGTCTCTGCTTATGCGAATAACATATATAATTTCTCATCCTCACGGCAGCCTTTCCGGTTATGAATGGGCCCATTTTGCAGCTGAGCTTGCAGAAAGTCAGGGCCTGTCCAAGGCTTCAAGGGCAGCTGAAGGTCAAGGCTGGGATTCCTGATTCTAAAGCATCTGCTTTTACTAATCATCTCGTGCTGTCTCAGCAGACTTTACTTCCCTATAGCTCTTTTAAGGGACATGTGGAACATCAAACGGGGGCTTGTTTTCGGTCTTTGTAATAGAAGACGATGCCTGGGTGCGGCTGAGAAACTGATTTCCGATATGATTTCTGATTTATCACGTGATTTCTGCGTCATCCAATATCAGAGCTCACGTGAATGGGTCAGAGGCGACCATCTTCAGGGACAAAGCTTCGCTTAGAGCCGGATCCACTGACACACGTGCCTGGGGACAGGCCGCTTAGCAGGACGCTGGCCCAGGGCTCTGCTCGCCAAGAAGGGGGCGGCGTGGCCGGTGGGCGGGAGGTGGGGGAGCAAAGGCCGTGGCCCCTCGGAGGCTTGAGGGGTGAGGCTCCTGTCCCACGAAGGTGATGGCACTGCGCACAAAGGGCTTTCGAGACCCATGACCACAAGAGACAGGCCACGCAGTCTGGAAAAGGTGAGATCCGCATCTTGCCGGGGTATTTGCTCCAGGCGCCCAAGCCGAGCCGGCTGCCGCGGGCCCCTCACCCCCGCTGCTCACAGAGCTCCGCACCCCTGGCTGCACCTGCATCAGCCCCCAGACCGGGACTGTGCGCCTGGGGCCACCCCTGGGGCCACGCCTGCCTTCACAGCCCCACTCAGGTGCCACGGCCCAGCACCACACCGAGTGTGTCCTTAACCGTGTCCTGCTCTGGGTCACCTCCTGCTCGCCCTGGTTTCTGATCCCACCTTTCCTTTCCACCTCCCACCTCCACCCCTTCTCTGCTCAGCGTGTCTGCGCTCAAACAACCGGCCAAGGAGTGGGGAGCCCGGGCTCTCCCAGGAGGAGGTCCTCTTGGATTCTCTGCTGTTGGGTCAGGAGCCCCTTCCCGACCAGACGGCCTTGTGATGCCAGGTGTGGCCCCTGACGGCTGAGCCCCCCGGGGCTGTGGGCGCGCCAAGGGCTCCAAGCGGCCCAATGCGGTGTGAGGGTGCAGGGGTGCGCGGTGCACGGGTTAGACGAGGCCCACCCACGCTACCGAGAGCAATCTGGTTTACTCGTTCTACTGCTCTGAATGTTAATCCCATCGAATACATACCTTCACAGAAAACTCTAGAAAGATATTTAACCAAATACCTAGGTTTTGTGGCTATGATAGTCTAAATGTTTGTGTCACCCACAAATTCATACGTTATAAGGTATTCCGATGATGGTATTAGTAGGTGGGGCTTTGGGGGTGATTAGGTCCTGAGGATGGAGCCCCTACGATGAGATCAGTGCCCTCCCCTGAGACCCCTCGTCCCTCCCAGCAGTGAGGACACAGCGAGAGGACGCTGTCTGTGAAGCGGGAACTGGACCCGCCTCCGGGGCTGTGATAGCCGAGCGCCTGTGGTGTCTGGTCCTGCTGTGGCAGCAGCCGCGCGGGCGGAGGCCGTGGCTTGGCTGAGCCGACGTGTGAGACTCGCCGTCACAATAACCCTCCTGGGAAGAGAACTCACGGGACGCCTTTTCTAAATGGCCAAAGTGGTTTCATTCTTTCTTCCCTCTCCTTACGTATGTCTGTGAATATTTGGAGTTTTAAACCATTAATTATTGACAAAGGAGAGAAAAGACATTTTTTCAATGCTGTAAGTTATTATTAATTGAATGGCCGTGTGCCACCCTGCAATTATGCTGAGCAGAAGTGCCCGCCTCTTTGCAGGAGCTCCGGCCGGGTTGGTGTGGTGGGCTGGTGCCCAGGCCATGTCTGGCCACCTGCCGTGTGTCCTTGGGAAGTCATTCTTCTTTGAGGTCCCTCCCTGTTTCGTTGTCCGTGGAATTGACGACCTAACACCTCCAAGAACTCCAGGGAAGCGTGGGCTCCAGGCCCCACGGCGCCTCCCCATCCTGCAGGACGTTACACCAACTCCAAGGGTTTCTCCATTACTGGATACATGGACTGTTGTGTTTTTAAAAAAATGCCTTTAAGGTCCCTGGAGAAGGACACACAGTGACTGTGCTCGTCACCTCCCCAGGCTCAGCTCCCCAGGCTCACCTCCCCGGGCTCAGCTCCCCGGACTCAGCTCCCCGGGCTCAGCACCCCAGGCTCACCTCCCAGGGCTCAGCTCCCCGGGCTCAGCTCCCTGGGGCTCACCTGCTGGGACTCAGCACCCCGGGCTCAGTTCCCGGGCTCACTCTGCCGGGGCTCAGCTCCCGGGCTCAGCTCCCGAGCTCACCTCCCTGGGGCTCACCCGCCCGGGCTCAGCACCCCGGGCTCAGCTCCCGGGCTCAGCACCCCTGGGCTCAGCACCCGGGCTCAGTTCCCCCGGGCTCAACTGCCTGGGCTCAGCACCCCGGCTCACCTCCCGGGGTTCAGCACTCCCGGGCTCAGCACCCCGGGCTCACCTCCCCGGGCTCAGCCCTGGCTCACCTCCTCAGCTCAGCACCCTCGGCTCAGCACCCCGGGCACCCCGGGCTCACCTCCCAGGCTCAGCCTCCCGGGCTCACCTCCCCGGGCTCAGCTCCCGGGCTCACTTGCCCGGCTCAGCCTCGGGCCTCGCCAGCTCCCGGGCTCAGCTCCCGGGCTCACCCGGCTCAGCTCCCGGCTCAGCACCTCTGGCCTTAGCTCGGCTCACCTGCCCGGCCCCAGCACACCGGGCTCAGTTCCCCGGCTCACCTGCCGGGGCCCAGCTCAGCTCCCTCGAGCTCACCCCCGGGCTCACCTCCCGGGTTCACCTGCCCGTCTGCCCTGGGCTCAGTTCCTAGGTTCACCTGCAGCCGGGCTCAGCTCCCGGGCCTCAGCTCCCCGAGCTCACCTCCCCGGGCTCACCTGCCCGGGCTCACACCTGGGCCTCAGCTCGAGCTCACCTCCCGGGCTCACCTGCTCAGCCTGACAGCTCAGCTCCCGAGCTCACCTCCCGGGCTCACCTGCCCCCGGCCCGGGCTCAGCCCCGGTCTCAGCACCCCGGGCTCAGCTCCCCTGGGCTCACCTGCCCCCGTGGCCGCTCCTGGGATCAGCCCCAGGCTCAGCTCCCGGGCTTAGATCCCCCCGGGCTCACCTGCCGGGGCTCAGCTCCCTGGGCTCAGTCCCCGGGCTCACCCTGCCGGGGCTCAGCTCCCTGGGCTCACCTGCCCGGCTCAGCTCCCGGGGATCAGCTCCCCAGGCTCAGCTCGGCTTAGATCCTGGCTCACCTGCCTGGGCTCAGCTCCCCGGCTCAGCACCCCGGGCTCACCTCCCGGATTCAGCACCCCGGGCTCAGCACCCCGGGCTCACTCCCCGGCTCAGCTCGGCCTCCCGCTCAGCACCGCTCACCTCCCGGGCTCACTCCCCGGCAGCACCCGGGCTCACCTCCCCGGGCTCAGCACCCCGGGATCACCTCTGGGCTCAGCCCCGGCTCACCTCGCCAGGCCAGCACCCCGGGCTCAGCACCCCGGCTCACCTCCCCAGGCTCAGCTGCCCCGGCCTCACCTCCCGGGCTCAGTTCCCTGGGCTCACTTGCCCGGGCTCAGCTCCCCACCTGCCCGGGCCAGCTCCTGGGCTCACCTGCCCGGGCTCAGCCTCCCGGTCTCAGCACCCCTGGGCTCAGCTCTCGGGCTCACCTGCCCGGGCTCAGCACACCGGCTCAGTTCCCGGGGCTCACCTGCCGGGCTCAGCTCCCCGGGCTCAGCTCCCCGAGCTCACCTCCCCGGGCTCACCTCCCCGGCTCACCTGCCCGGCTCAGCTTCCCCGGCTCAGTTCCCTAGGTTCACCTGCCGGGGCTCAGCTCCCGGGCTCAGCTCCCGAGCTCACCTCCCCGGGCTCACCTGCCCGGGCTCAGCACCCCGGGCTCAGCTCCCGAGCTCACCTCCCGGGCTCACCTGCCCGGGCTCAGCACCCCGGGCTCAGCTCCCGAGCTCACCTCCCGGGCTCACCTGCCCGGGCTCAGCTCCCCGGTCTCAGCACCCCGGGCTCAGCTCCCGTGGCTCCCTGCCCGGGCTCAGCTCCCCGGGGATCAGCTCCCAGGCTCAGCCCCCGGGCTTAGATCCCCGGGCTCACTCTGCCGGGGCTCAGCCCCTGGGCTCAGTTCCCCGGGCTCACCTGCCGGGGCTCAGCTCCCTGGGCTCACCTGCCCGGGCTCAGCTCCCCGGGGATCAGCTCCCCAGGCTCAGCTCCCCGGGCTTAGATCCCCGGGCTCACCTGCCTGGGCTCAGCTCCCCGGGCTCAGCTCCCTGGGCTCACCTGCCAGGGATGTGTGAGGGTGCATGGGTGCGTGTGAGCACGGAAGCACGTGTGAGCATGTGAAGCATATGAATGTATTTGAGCACGTGTGTGAGTGTGAACATGCGTGAGCACGTGTAAGCATGTTAACATAAGCGAGTATGAGTGCATGTGAGCATGTGAATGTGTGTGCAATCATGTGTGAGCATGTGAGCACATGTGAGTGTAAGCATGCGAGTGAGCATGTGTGAGCACATGTAAGCATGTGAACATAAGTGAGCATGTGAGCATGTGAGTGAGCATGTGTGTGAGCATGTGTAAGCCTGTAAAAATAAGTGAGCATGTGAACACGTGAGCACGTGAGTGTGTTAACATGTGTGTGCGCATGTGTGAGAGCACGTGTAAGCATGTCAACATAAGTGAGTGTGAGAGCATGTATGAGCACATGTAAGCATGTGAGCATAAGTGAGCGTGTGAGTGAGCAAGTGTGTGAGCACGTGTAAGCATGTAAACACGAGTGTGAGAGCATGTGTGAGCACATGTAAGCATGTGAACACGTGAGCATGTAAGCACATGTGAGCCCGTGTGCGAGCATGTGAGCGTGTGCATGTGCACAGGAGCTGGGTGGGGCTGTGAGTGAGGCCAGGAGGTGTTCCGGAAATGGAACTGACCGGATGTGGTGGTGCCGGCGCCGGGCGTGAGCACTGAGGGCGGAGGATGAAATGGACGAGGGAAAATAAAAGGAAGTCCTGTGAGGAATGGACTAGGAGTTAGAAGAGAAAAATGGATAAAAGCAAAATGCATTTTAAGAGCAAACAGCACATATGGAGCAAAACCCCCCAGAGTCCAAAGCACCGGAGAGAAAACCAGGCCTGAGCAGGGAGGTGGCGGCCGGGAGAGGCCCGGGGACCGAGCGTGAGGCCCAGCGACAGCGGGTATGAGCCGCCGCGGGGTTTGCCGCTCCGGCCCCGGTGGCGGGGAGGGTGGCGGTGGCCGTGCTCCGCAGCGGGGCCCCGGCACTGGTGACGGTGGCCGTGCTGGCCCTGAGGCCGTGCCGCGAGCACGCTGGGGCGGGCGGGTGAGGGGAGGGGCCGCCTGTGCCCCTGCGACCTGAGGCGGCCCCTCCTGTGGCCGCACCGGCGTTCCCGCGTGGTGGCCGCCGACTCGGCTGCTCGGGGCTCCCTTTCCTCGGTGTCTCCCGGGGCCACGGGTGTGGCCGGCGTGGGGGCTGGTGGAGAGCTGCCCCGCCCCCACCCCCCCGGTGTTTGCACTTCTGAGGGCCCCGCTTCCCAGGCTCCCGTCCCTCCGCTCCTACGCAGTCCGGCGCAGAGTTGGTGGTGCTGCGAGGGGCGTCCACGCCTCCGTTTGAGAGAAGGAAAGAGGAGCCACGAATCTGCTGAAGTTTTCACTGTCCTCCTGCAACGGAGCTCAGACGTGGACGATTGGGCGCAGCTCTGCCAGCGACGGTGGCCTGCGGGGCTCCAGGGGCTTCGCGCCGCAGGGACCCAGAACGTGGCTCTTTCCGTAGACCTGGGGCACCGGAGACGGGCACACACAAGCCGTGGCCAGGGAGAACCAGGGGCACCCTGAGGGGCCTGGCATCGCCCCCGGGGCCCCTGTGGGGACACGCGTGGTGGCCTGTGCCCTGCCCCCAGGTCCTGAGAACATTCCTGGGCAGAGTCAGTGCCCGGTTGGCTTTTCCTTGGTGGCCGTGACCAAAGACATCACAGGACTGGAGGCTCTTATTTACACAATGGTTTTATTCACTAGCTTGCTTGACTTGGTCCCAAAAATCAGGCACCCGGTGGCTGAGCCGTGGCTCCTGAGGGGACAGCCGCTCAGGCCTCTGTGCAGGACGGGCGCTTGCAGGGCTCAGCGGATGCAGTTTCCAGAGGCAGGAGGCGCTGAGCACAAGGACAGTCGTCAGACCGTTGAGTTGTGGGCCTTACGACTCTAATGTCAGGGCGGAGTTAACACATCTCTTTTCGTCTTTCCCTTGTTGAAAAATTAGTTTTCTTGGCATGCAGACACGAACGGTACACATCTGCACTTTCCCGTTGCTTTTTTCAGAAGAAAAGAATTAGCAAAAGCAGGTACCTTGTTAGGAGCAGATTATGCATAAAAGGAATGTACAAAGCATTGGAGTAAAAAGCTCTCACGTCACTGAGATGCTTCAAGTTAGCCTCTGGGACAAGTGCCTCTTAGGTCATTTCAGACTGAGGCCCCTTCCCGGGACCCTCCGTGGATTAGGAAACAAAGCAACATCCATTGTTTGGCTTCCTTGTAGCCACACTCGTGCTAACTCGGGTTAATTGGGACTTGTGCTCGGGGCACTTGGGGACTTTGCAGGGCAGAGCTGGAGAGTATTGCCGGGGCTTTGCAATGTGCAAACTGGGACAAAAGTTGCAGGTGGCAGCTTTGCTGGCCCAGACAATGAGACAGAGAGAGAGCATGAGGGCTCTGGGAAGGTCCCTAGTTGGACAGGGTCTCCCAAAATGCGAAACACGGAGTCACCACGTGGCCCAGTGGCCCCAGGGGTGCACACACGTCCCGCGCCGGGCTTGTCCGAGGTCAGGGTGGTGTCATGCACAAGAGCCCAGAAGTAGAAACGACCGACAAGCAGGGCCCCTGGCCAATGAGCGAAAAAGGGAAACGTACCTCCACACAACAGACTGCTTATTGTCAGGCCACAAAAGGAGCGAGGTGCTCACGGGTGCTGCCGCCTGGACGGCGTCAGACACACCCTGCTCAGGGAAAGTCCACGTATCGCACGCTAACATTATGTAACATGCGCAGCAGGGCAAATCCAGACATGGAAAGTCTATGAGAGCTCACCCAGAGGCGGGATGGGGTCAGCTCTGCCCGGCCTCGTGTTAGCAGGAAGCAGGGCCCTTTCCGTTCACGGTCACCTTGGTGCATCTCAAACCCCAAAGAAGGCACAGCTTGGAAAGCAGTTGAAAGCGATCTTTGGACAAAGCTATTGTGATAATAATGAGAAGAAACAAGTGTCAACGCTGCAGAGAAGTGACCTGCGTAGTGGGTTCTGCTACGCAGACCAATCCCAGGGGTTGGTCTGCATCTTACGACCAGGTCAACACAAGCAGATTTTGTGCCCAGACTGCCCTCTGCTGTTCTTTGTGGGGGGCCCGCTAGAATATGGGGAGGGGGCCCAGCTCCCGGCCGAGCCCAGGCTGTGTCCTTCTGAAATAAGCAGTTCAGGCTGCCTGAGTGCTTCATGTGGAAGACGGGAGGTGGCCAGTGACCGATGCCTGGCTGTCGTAAGAAAATGTCTAGACAGCAATTACCATTCATTTCCCCTAAGAGTGGCAGTGTCATCAGACAGTCTTCACTGCTTTACAAGGAACCCATCCGGGTCTATGTCGTCACCATCACTTTCTATACTTGACCGGGATTTGTGCAGCTTGAGGTCAGAGGATGAGGACCCCTCCCTGTGCCTACTGGCCACCTGGGCCCCTTGGACAGGTGTCCCCTCTGTCTCTGTGCTGCTTATCTGGGTGGTGGGATTTTAAGTGCACCGCGTGCCGGAAGAGACTCTGTTCCTTTCTCTTCAGCTGCGAGTTGAGCTGGAGGCAAAGCCTGGGGACACTTGGCTGGTGACCGGAACCATCTGTCTCTCATACACGGTGACCCGGCACAGGCAGGTGCTCCAGCCTCCCCTTCGGAGCTGGGACGTTTCCCCTCTGACTGTGCTCTCCTAACCCCACCCTGAGCACCCGCAGCTGGCCCCGTCTGGGTCTCCTTCCCAGCCACCCCCACCCCCGATGGGTGACAGGCAGAGCACCTTGGGTCACAGTCGCTGCTGCTACTGGAAGGTGGAGTCTGCTCACTCGTGAGGCAGAAAGAAGGGCGCTAGTGTCTGTTGTGAAGCGTCCTTCTCAGTGACCCAGAAATCCCAAGGGTTTTACTCAAACGGGAGGGCCCGTGAGAGGGGCAGGCGCTGGGTGCCTGGGAGCTGGTCCTGAAACGGAAGTGACTTGCAGAGAGGCGGCCCCTGTGTCTGCGCGCCTGTGTAAGCCTTCTTACGTGTGTCTGCATGTTTGTACACCCCACGGCGCAGTGTAACGCGGGCGGCTCCTCACCTGTTCCAGCCCTTTAGCAGTTGTAAACATTTCCGCACATTCAGTGTCCGCGGGCGATGACGCGCTTCCTGCGCCGAGGACGCTGCTCCCGAAAACAGAAAAGCGTTTCCTCCTGGCCGCCGTCTGCTCTGGTGCAGACACGCAGCACATCTGAAAACACCGCTTGTGTTCCAGGCCCTTCTCGCAACAGCCCGCTGCCCCCGGCAGGGCCGCGGCGACGCCCTGAGGGCTCGGCTGCCCCAACCCCTCCCTCCTCCTCCCTGCAGGGCCTCCGTGACACGCCGTGGGGGCTGCGGACGGACAGACTAACCCACCGAACAGCATGAGTTGAAACGAGTTGTCCCAAAATCTCATGTTCTCTTTCTCCCACGTTCACATTGCTCTGGACACACATGCGGAATTGCAGCTCGGTAACAGCCACTTACCCGTTAAATTATGGGGAGGTGTGATTCTCAAAGCTTAAATAGATTACTTTCAATGCAACACGCAGACTTTCCCGTGGCACGATTAGGTGATTCGTCTTTCAGATACCGGGCTCGGAGCCTCGCTTCCTGTGGGGGTGTCCTCAGGAGCGCTCCGTGGCTCGGGCTGTAGTGGGCAGAGCAGCTCTGGGTGGCTGCCCGCCCACGATGTTTGGAAGGCCCTGGCTCCGCCTCAGCCGTGGCCTCTCCATATGCTGTGGTGTCCCCTGGTGTCCACCGTGTGGCGGGCAGCCCGAGGATCGCGTGGCAGGTGGAGGAAGGACGAGACGTCGTGGGCCGTCGCATCGTGTCCGAGGAGCCTATGGGAGACAGCGGGGCTCGGGGGACCCGACGGGAGGAGGCAGGTTGAGGGGGCGGCTCCGTTTCTGGGTTTGGGTGCCCGGCTCAGGCGAAATGGTGGGTCCAGCAGGTGCTTCCCGGCTCTCTTTGGCGCGGGCCTGCCCTGCGCACATGCACCGTGGGCGCCTGAGGGTGGCTGGAGGCCAGGCACCAGCAGCTGCGGCCCGCCTGCCCTGTTCCCCTGCCAGCTTGCTGCGGGGTACCCGCCCACCGCCTGGCACCCTCGCGGTCAGCGTCCCCGACGGGCCGTGGCACCGGGGCAGATGGGACGGAGCCCTCGGAGCTGGGCGTCTGCTGCGAAGTTACAATCACCGTGGAGCGGCGTGGGGTGAATGGCTCCCGCCACAGACGGCTGTCATCGTCCGCTGGGGACTGGGGGTGGCTGCACACCTCGGCCGCCACTGAGCTCGCCGCCGCGGCTCCGGCAGGACAGCCTGAGCCCCACACCTGGCCGCGTTTCCGCAGACAGCGGTTTTCACACGCGCCTCCCGGGGCCCGTCCACGCAGCTTGGGCGCAGACTGGACGTTGTAGCCAGGGTGGAACCAGCTGATCTTAACCTCAGCAACGACGGACTATCTGGAAGGGGTTGACCTTCCCTGGAGGTGAGCTGTGGGCCGCCTGCCCCCCACCCCCACACCCGGTCGAGGGGCCCAGCTCCCGCCGCCCACCTCCCGCAGGCCACACTTTGAGGATTCTTTCTTCCCAGCTGGTATTCTGCGGCGGGCAGGGCGCCTTCCTGGGCTCATTTGTGGTCAAGCGGACACAGAAAGGCGGTGGCTCGGCTAATTGCTCTCTCGGCTGATGGAAATGTGTTGTTTAGTACCAGACTCCAGCGATGACGGTAATAACGCTAATGACCGAGGGGATGGGCTTCTAGGGAAGACACAGTTATGATCAGAAAGCTAATAATTACCTCGCAGCCACAATGGGACTTTTGAATTTTATATTTCTTACATTTTAAAATTCTTAATGACAACAGTTTCCTTAACGAGAAGTGGCTTCTGGAAACAGAACAGGATTCATTTTGACCGAAGAAGCAAGCCCCTCCGTGTGTGCACGGGCAGGCCGCCTGCGGGCGGAGCCGGGACGGAAGACTGTTTTCCCGGGAAGGCGGCTGTGCCTTTGAACACAGTGGGCGCGGGGCCGGCACGCACTGCGACGGAGAGGGCCCTGGGTGCCCGGCTCCTCGGAAATCTGCTTCCCTGCCTCTTGCCCTTGGTGCGTATGGAGAATTAAAAGCTACTTGCCTAAACTTAAGATGGATTCATCACCCTGGACCGTCAGGCCCCCTGGGGGGGAGGGGGCGCCTGGCAGCTGCAGAGGAAAGTGCTGGAGAGGCCGTCCTGCGGGCGTTTCTGCCGCCTGCCGCCTCAGCACCTGGTCTTGGCGCTGAGAAGACCTCCTCCTCCCCGCACGGAGAGTGTGGGTTGGGCTGCTGTGGCCGCGTGGCACTGGCTGCACGTGCTGGTTGGCGGGCACAGGCTGGACGGCTCCTGGAGTGGCCGCACCCCCGTGCATGTGACCACCCTGCCCGCGGAGCCCCTGCGCGGGCGACCACCTCCCCCGCGGCGCCCCTGTGCACACGTGACCACTGCCTCAGCACCCCAGTGCACATTACCATCTCCCCCACGGCACCGCTGCAAGCGAGACCACCTTCCCTGAAGTGGGTGCCCCAGACGCATCTTCCCTCCGCCCGGGTGGGGCTTCCTGTGTTCCAAGTGCTGCTTGGCGGTTTGCAGCCTGCTCTGGGGCCTCTGACGCGGCGCTCCCGTGGCTGCGCGAAGCCGTCCTTCTCGGCTCACTCCCCTGGGCTCCTCTGGGCCCCGCACCTGCTGCTTGCGGCTGGCTGGCCTCCTGAGGGTTCCTGTGACTCGGGCCTGTGCACACGGCGCTCAGCGTGGAGCCCGTCCAGGGAGCCTCGACCTGTTGTCTGGGCCCTCAGGTCACAGATGGTTGGGATGTTCCTGCTGAAATGTCACCAAAGTGAAGGCGTAGGGGTATAGGCTCCCTAGAAGGAGCAGCGCATGTGTCTCGGTGGAGAAGAGCAGGGGCTGGGTGGGAGGGGTGCAGGGCGGGAGGGGAGAGCAGGCGTGTCTGCGTGACCCTACGGAAACCAGCTTAGACACTGTCGGAGAGAGTCAGGGACGCGAGGATGCGTGGGGGCCGAGCAGACCGTTCACCACGTGTGGGCCCCGCGAGCTGGGCGCTGGGGGGGTGGGGGGGCGGAGACGGAAGCGCTGTGTGCTGTGCGCTGTGCGCCGCCGAGTCTGGGCCCTGGCCGTCCGTGCAGGTGAGGAGCCGCTGCTGTTTGAAAGGTCTAAACACACATCTTAGGTTTCGGCGGCTGTGACTCTCGTTCTGATCCCTTCAGTTACAGACAGAACGGACGGACTTTCCTGCCAAGCGATGGGGCCCGGCCCGGCTCGCACCCTGGGTGCCGCCAGCTCCCCTCGGCGGAGCCGTGCGCACGCGACCCCCGCGTGAGGTGGGCACGGGGACCCACACAGACGCCCCTGCCACGTCCTGGCAGTTCTCAGCCACCTCTGCACGTTGTGAAGCCCCCAGCAGCCTGTCACTGCATTCCTGTGACTCTTGTGGCGGCCGCGTGCACCGGGGGCGTCCAGGGCAGGGCGCGGGTGGCTTCTCTGCAGACACCCCTGCAGGACGCTCCCGGCCGCCGCCCCAGGCCCGGGAGTGGACGCCAGCGCTGGCGGGGGCTGGACCCGGAGCCCCAGGACGCTGGTTCCGTGGGGACGGCAGAAGAGGCGAGGAGCTGCCGCGGCCGGGTCCGTCCTGGGGTCCCTGCACGTTAGGACCCTTTCCTGGGAGCAGGGGTGAGGGCGAGCCTGCTGCACCGCGTCCCCCACAGCTGGCCGTCCGCCTCTGCAGAGGGACCCAGGCGGACGGCAAGCGT
The DNA here is from genome assembly GCA_017311185.1 of Proteles cristata cristata. Classification (NCBI taxonomy): domain Eukaryota; kingdom Metazoa; phylum Chordata; class Mammalia; order Carnivora; family Hyaenidae; genus Proteles; species Proteles cristata. The sequence continues at coordinate 72,410 of JAESUZ010000406.1, read as the reverse complement.
CTGTCCCTCTCACGTGGGGCCTTGTGGACGGGGGCTTCTGGCTTCCGTTGAGAGGACCAGAGGGGCCATCTTGGCCTCGCGCTTCTAGAAGACTCTGGGGTGTTTCCGAGGCTGATGTAGCCGCAGCCACCTCTGCGGACGACATTCGCCCGCCCTTTCCAGGTTGCCCTTGCACGCCGTGTCCCGCCAGCCTCCCTGCGCCACGGTCAGGCGGCCGGGGAGCCCAGCCCAAGTTGTCAGTGGAGCTAGTGAGCAGATTCTGTGCGTGGAGTCGTCGGGCGTGGCCCCATCCTGGCCGTGGGGCAGCCCTCGGTGGGGCTTCCCGGGAAAGGGCCAGTCAGTGTCACAAGCCGTGGGGGCTGCACGGTGGCGGGGGCAGCCCTCCCACAGCCCTGGCTGTGTAGACACCTACTGCACAGAGCAGGCCCCACGCGGGCAGTAAGTGCTTTGGTCCCATCTCGTCCGACTCCCGGCACAGAGGTGGACGTTCGGCCGCCACGGGTCCCCGTGTCCTTCCTTCCTTCGTCTGCAACAGCAGCGAGGAGCCAGCACTGCCCTTCCCCGAAGGCGCCAGCGATGCGCTCTCCTCCGCCCGACGCGCGGCGCCCTCATTTCATTAAGCACGTGATATTTTTCTCTTTTTAATTAAATTTAGATTTCAATTACGAGCTGATCTTTTTGACAAGTATTTTGTCACTCAGCTCTTTTACTACAACTCGTGCTTTGATCAAATGCATCTGAGGAAGCCTCACGCGGCCCGGCTGAGAGGGGCCCAGGCAGGTCCCGGCCACGGACCGTCTGTGCAGCGTGGAGAGCCCGTCACGGCCGCGGGTCACGCTCGGTTACGGGTCATTCGTGAACGTTGTGCGCAGGCCTTAGGACTTCAGAGCGGACCGGCTGCGGGGCGGAGACGCCCCCCGCCGTCTACCCCAGGGTGTCCACACCCACAGCGGCGTGTCCACAGATCTTCGCCGAGTGCAGTCATGCTCTTAACTCTCGGTGGTGCCGGCCTGCTCGTCTTTGCAGTTTGACTTTCTCTGTGATCTTGACGTCTATTTAAGGAGCGTTGTCTGAAGTCTGAATTCATCCTAGTCTTTTGCCCTAAAACTTTCTCTCAAAGAGGAACGACTGCTGCTTGTTGGATGATAAGAGGATTAACGCAGTGAATCGTCTCAGTGACCCTGGCAGCACACCTTGGCTCGGAGGTCCCGGCCCTGCTCTGGGGTCCCACGCCACCCGTGTGAGGCTGCGGGCGACATCACGGGACCAGGGAGAGCATGCCCGCCTCCCCTGTGTGCCCGGGGCAGCGTCCACGCGGAAGGAGCCCGTCCCGGTCCCAGCACACAGTAGGTGCGCAGTGAAGCCGGTGGACTGAGCAGATGCAGGTCGGGCCAGCAGGGTGGGGACGGCCACAGTGCGGAGCAGGCGGGGTGGGTGCGAGGGCTGCGGCGCGGCAGGGAGCACTGTGGTCGGTGCTGGACGCGCTGAGCGTGGCTGTTGCCCCAGGAGGCGTGTCTGTTGTGACCTGGGGGTCGTTACCCTCTCCAGGTCAGGCCCATGGGTGTTGAGGGCAGGGCCTGATCTGGTCATGGAAACATCCCTGCATGTGACTCGTGAGTCAGTCTCCAAACAGGTGTTCGGGGTCCCCCCGGCAGGTGCCAGAGCCTGGGGCCAGCGGGATGGGGGACGCTCACTGAGGGGGGAGAGAAATGCGGGGGGGGTCCCAACTGGCTTCAGGGGTCCTGTGTGTGTTTTCTCACAGTTACTTACTTTTCTAAGTAACGCATAGCTAGTGCATGCAAGTGACTCAGAGCACATTTATTTTCCGAATTAACACCTTCTGTTGTCCATCGAGGTAAAGGTCGTGATGGGTCTAAGACACCAGGACCCTTCTGGGACCTCTGCAGTGGCTTCTGCCACGTGCTGTCCTGGGCTCCCGCCGGCAGAACCTTCCAGACTCATGGGGCTCAGGCCTCTTCCCGCGCCCTCGCCCCTCGCCTAGAACGGAAAGACCCCCGTGGCGCCGTGCGGCTGCTGTCAGGGGAAGGCGGTGTCTCTCCCTGCGCTGCCCCGACACGGCTGGAGCTGCGCGCCCAGTATCATCCCCGAACCCGCGCAGCCAGGAAGGTGGTGCATTCCCGACCGACTTCCGGCTGCGAACCGTGAGGCCCTGGCTCCCGGCCTTCGAGGGAAAAGACAAGGGGGAAATGCCACTCGCCTGCCAGGCTCATTGGACTCCGTCCGCATGAGAAATGGCGTGTCCACGTCCTGTGCTGGGGGCAGGGGCCCTCCGTCAGGAAGCCTTGGGTGTCAAGCGAAGGATGGCACGTTCTGAGGTTCCGACAGTCTGCTGGGTGGTCCTGGCCAAGATCCCTAACTTCTCTGAGCCGCCAGGGACGAATCAGGTAGAGATTATGAAGGTGAGTCCGCGTCCGGGGCCAGACACCATGTGCTTTGTGGCCCAAACGAAGTCTCCCAGAGGACAGGCCCCTCTGCGAAGCCTGGCGGGTGGGCAGGACGGGCGGCGGCTGTCGGGGTCGGCAGCGCAGGGAGCTGGGGGCCGAGGGCTGCAGCAAGGGCCTGCGGGGCGCGGGCCCACGTAGAAGTATTTACATTCTGTACCTAATTAAGGGCGCTCATCAAATCCATTTGGGCAACTTGATATTAAGAGAAGGAGTAATCTTTATGGGGATCGTCTACCAAGGAAAGATTAAGTCAAGATTGTGGAATGCCCGGGCGGAAGACATTTGCAAAGGGCCCCTGCTCTGGGCGGGAGACTGGGGGTGCGGGGCCCCGGCCTGTGGCCCTGGCCTTACTGGGTTCCTAGGCTGCTCCGGCCAGGCCACCCATGAGCCACAGGCCCATGAGGGAGACAGCTGCCGGGAAGGGAAGCAGGCCACCGCTTATAGTTATTAAATGTGGGAGAGGCTCCATCCATCCGGGCAGAAAGTTTGCAGTGTTTGCTGGGCGGGGGTTCTGGGGGGGGTCACAGCCCCTCTTTGAAGTGTCTTCACGGAAGGTAAACATCTGAAGAAGGTAAATAGCTTGCTCTTCTCGGCCCAGGGCCAGCGGGGGCGGGGCGGGCCTCTGAAAAGGGAAAGCAATAAAGGAATCCTTAGGACAGCAATTTGCACATTTACTGCTCTTTGATATGTTAACTAGATTTTTAAAAATGGAATTCTTGGTCTTTGGAGGCCAGCTCTGACCAGGAAAGCGGCTGCTTGGCCTCTGTGAACCAGCCCAGCAAGTGAGAGGTGTAGGGAGCGGTCGTCCAAGCTCCGAAACTGGCCGAGGTGGGGGTGCGCAGCCCTGCCGTCAAAGACGGGGGTCAATGAGCCTGCGCCCCGCTGCCCGATCCTGCTGAGGCCCCCGCGAGTCCTGGAGCGTTTCCATTCTGAAAGTGAGCCATGCTGTTCAGGGCTAACACATAAATATTTTATTTTAGGTCATCAATATTCTCTGAAGACCAAATAGTTCTGGATTTTTAGGTTTACTGCCTTGAACCTCGAGGATGAGCATAACGGACGATGATGTTAAAACATGTCATCATGTGACACGTCGTCGTGTGTTTTTGACAGAAAATATTTGACAAAACTCAGCGGCAGGCCTGCCGATGGGTGGGAAGGCGCGTCTCCCCAGATCTGGTCCGTGGCGTGTGCAGCCACTGTCTTCTGCAGATTTACTTGGCTGCTAAACACGAGCCACGTCTTTGACTTTGAAGGCTTCCCAACAGCAGGTGAAATGAGACTCTGACTTCCAAACTATGTCCTCAGATTTGGTGTTTCTCTGGCAGCACCGTGGGTGGGGCCTCACCCTCCGGGACCCTGGGAACGGTAAGGAGGCCGCCGTGGCGAGGCGGGAGCAGTCGGGGAAAGCTGGTGACGTGAGAACCACGCCCCGCGAGACACGAGCGGGTGCCAAACACACGCTTCCTGTCCCGACGCTTGGTCAAATCACCTGCAGTCTTGCCTTAAGCGACACACTTGTGACGGTGTGAACACGTCCCGGGGACTTGGCTGCTCACGCTGGTGCGAGCCACGGCGACGGCGTGGTTGGCAGCCAGCACCTGACAGCGGGCCTTCCTCTGTGTCTGAGCAAGTGGAGGGGGGACCTGGTGACCCGTCCTACCCGGCGCAGGGCTGGGGGTCGGGTGGCGCAGCCGGCGGTCGGAGGGCGCGGCCCAGGGCAGGCGCCGTTCCGTGGAAGTGGTGCCGCGTGGTGCTGTGAGGACCCTCCGTCCTTGTTTCGCGTTCAGGGCAGATTCTGGGCTCCGTGTGCTGACCCGAGTCAAGCGAAGAGGAGAAACGCACGTGTCCCCCAAGCGCTCAGGGGCACCGTTCGGTCACGCCGCACGTTTCCGGGGGACAGTCACCCCCATGGGCAAGCGTGAACTGCACCTTCCCAGGGGTGTCACCGGCAGGACGGGACATCTGGAGCAGCTGGGGCTGTGGGGGCATCCGTGGGCCCTCCTCACGCACCCCTGCCCGTCTCCCCTTGCCTCCACATGGACGTCGTCCACACAACTCCCGAGTCTGAGACCCGGTGCAGACTCCCCAGGGGCACCTTCCCAGGCGCCTCCGCCAGTGAGGCTCGGGGCCGCGGCCCGTCGGAGGGGTGCAGCCGGAAGCTGAGAGCACGGCACGGAGACGAGGAAGGCGTTCTTCATAAACCTTCTCTGTTCTGCATGGTGGCCCTTCTCTGCTGAGGCCCAACTGTGACCCGAAATGTCTGTGTCTTTGGGCCACTGTCAGCGGTCGTCCTGTCCTGGGCCCGGACGCTGTGCGCCTGCACTTTGCATTAGAGGGAAGTCACTGCCTAATTAATCCTTTTTCTCTGGCTGCCTCTCCGGTTCATCTTGCTCATGGCGTGTGCGCTCACGTGGAGGAAGGGGTCAGCTGGCGCGATGGGGGACAGTGTGCAGGGCCCTCCCGTGTCCCCAACTCTGCTCCGTCTGGACGGGGCCACGCACGCCGGCTCCTCAGAGGAAGAGCGGGGACCGTGAGGTGTCCAGGCCCCCTGGGCCCTTGGACTGGTGGGCTTTGGAGGCAGGGCTAGCAAGTGGGGGGCTGACGTTTCCCAAGGAGGGGCTGTGGGGCTTGTGACGTCCAGGAGCCCCTCCCACAGCCGCCCCCTGGTCCTTGGCGGGGACCTTCTGCACTGGGAGTCTACTGGGTTCAGAGCCGAGGGAGCCCGGTGGGGGTGGGGACCGTGTGGTATGAACAAGCAGAGTCAGGTTTGGAACAAGAGTATGATTCTAGAATGTTCTGGACGGAGGAAGCTCAGCTCCTTGGCTTTGTGCGGACCCGTGAAACGTGCCTGCCCTGACGCTTGCCTGCTCTCCCGCCAGGTCCCTGAAGCACGATAGGAGTCTGTGTTTTTGGCAGCTCGTGGGTCACCGGCTTCCTTGTGAGAACGAATAGAGTTTTGTTTATGCGTTGGAGGAGGAGACAAGGACCCTAGTTCGTTACCCAAGGATTACGAGCCCTTTTATTTTGGATTCTGCAGTCTGACCAGAGAGGCTGCGCCGACATTAGCGGAGAACTTCGTCCTGACGGCACGAACGATGTGCCCAGGAAACCTCCACCGTATCTCCTTGCTGAGTTTACATGTTTCCCAGAGGAAACCTCCAGAAAGGAAGAAGATATGGGCTCAGGTGTATTTGATCGCACGATCTCGGGCCTTACTTCCCCCGTCTGTAAGGTGAGGCGGCTGGGCGGCCGGCCCCCACAGTCACTTTCAGCAGCAGCTCTGTGATCATATCAGTAGTGTTTGGTGCGTTTCCTTGAACGCAAATCTTTATCAGATTCTTCTGTGGATGAAATTCTCATGGTAACAAGGTTTTGTGCGAGTGCAGAAGACAACTTTGCAAGCACGTGAAGCAGGGTGGCCCCGGGCTCCCCGGGGACAGCTGTGGGGTTGCTCACTTTCATCCGAGACAGGGATGTGCTCCAGCTCCGCCGGACGGCATCACTGAAGGGCCCTCATCTGGGCCCGGACCCCACCACGCAGGGGTTTGCTCGCAGCTCATGGAGCCTCTCTGAGTCTCGTGCTTTGTTTCTGAAGCAACTCTGAGTTCCTTCCCCGCAGGGCCCGTGAGGAGGCCCGGGGCCCGGTGTGGTGCACGCAGGGGGAGTGGTTCCGAGCGCCAGCAACACCACTGACGGCAGGCCGAGGAGCTTCCACACGACCTGGAGGGAGGCCGTCTGGAACCGCCCTTCACTTTGAAAACTCAAGGTCATGAACAAATACTTCTTTAACAAGTACTGTCTCCCAGGACAGTGTTCCACAACAGACGACTCCCCTCTGGCAGATACATGTATGTGAGTGTGCAAGTGTGTGTGTGAGTACATGCATGTGGGAATGTGTGGGTACACGTGTGCAAATGTGTGAGCACATGTGCGAGCACATGTGGGCGAATGTGCACATGCGTGACCATGACTGTCCATGTGTGTGGTGTGCACGCATGTACACATGGGTATGCATGTTTTCGAGTGCACGTGCACGTGTGTGCGAAACTGAGTGTGAGTGGTGTGTGTGTGGTGCATGCCATGGGTTGGGGTGACTTAGCTGCGTGTTACCTGGCTCTGTGTAGGTGCTCGTTACTCATTAATAAAGTCATCTCTCAAGTAAGGACCTAAATAGGAAGGTCTTGCTGCCAGGCTAACGAGTATTAACATGCCTTATGAACAACCACAGGGAGCGTGTCCTCAGGACTTGTGACGCCCCAGGTCCTGACAGTTCGGGTTGGATTCAGGGGGCTCAGAGGCGGGATGTGATCCTGTCCCTGAAGCGCACCGTGCATATGGCCGCCTCCCGTTAGGAAGGGTCCCTGACGTGGCGGGGACGGCTGGGACGGCCACGGGCTGCTGGGTCCGTGTGGAGGCAGTCGGTCTCCATCACGACCGTTTTGCACGCCCACACTGTGACTCTGGAGACCCGGGAGCTGGCTGAGTAAGACGAGTCACTTCGCGTCCGGGCGCGGTGCTGGGCCTGTGGATGGGTCTCCAGACGCTCGTGCAGCCTTTCCACGGGCTGCGCAGATTTGAGAAGTGCCCGATGGAGCAGTCTTCTTCTCTGTCCCCAAACCATCAGATGCCCCCCCGCCAGGGGAAGATGGAGTTAAAATCGAGGTCCTATTTTTTTCAAATAGTTGGAACTAAACACGGCATTAGCGCTGTCTCATCATGGTTAAGCCCAGATTTGACCTCATCTCCGGAGATAAGACACCTTAATTTCCGCTGTGGGAAACCACAGAGGCAGGCGGGCAGTCAAATAAAGGAGAGGCCTTCCATCTACGTGTGCGACGCTGAGGACGGGACAGCGGGGCGCTGGTTTGCAAAACCAAATTTAAATGCCAGCTACGGGAGTACAGGCACCTAAAAATCCTGGTGTTAGAAAGTTAGCCGAGCAGACTTGCCTTGGGTGTTTCAACGAGCTTAAAGGCTGAGAAAAAACATAAGCAAAAGGGGACGTTGTTAAGTTTCACAGTGCCATTCCTTGCGGTGTGAGAAATGAGGTGTGAACTCCAGGTTCCACGAGTGGGATGTGACCGTGTGGGCGGCCGGGGCCTGGGGGGAGAGTCGAGGCGGGTCCCCAGGTTACAGGTGAATTCACACACACACGTGTGTGCTTCTGCAGATCTATGTGAAATACACACGGCCGCTCACTGGGGATGTTCTGTAAAGTCACCACGAACGCCGAGTTAACGAGGGCTGAACGGCTGCTCCCTGGGGAGATTCGGGGATGGGCTCCTGACAGCCTCTGGTCACAAGTTACCTGTCAAAAAAGCGATGCATGACCTTGTGTCGTATGTCCGTATAGACGCCTTGTTGGGGGCGCCTGGGTGGCTCAGTCGTTAACCATCCAACTCTTGACTTCGGCTCAGGTTGTGATTGTGGGTTCGGGCCCCACACAGGGCTCTGTGCTGGCAGCCTAAGGCCTGCTCGAGAATCTCTCTCTCTCTGTTCCTCCCCTTCTTGCTTTCTCTCGCTCCCAAATAAATCAGCTTTTTAAAAAAAGACGGCTTATTTACTACGTGTTGCGGACTCACTAACGTTGAGCTTGTGGCTGGAGTTCGGGCCCAGAGGCAGCTTGTCTGACCCGCGTGTTTTCTCCGCGAGCGCATCACGCCCTCCTACGCTCATGGGCACTCAGATGGCTCTCCGGCACTTCACGTGGGGCCGTTTTAAACCCTGAGATCACCCACAAATACCACCCAAGTGTGCAGACCGTGGACTGAATCCACGAAGGCCGGGGCTCACAGTGTCAGAGCCGGACCCCAGCTTGCTCGGCCTCGGCTGGGAGCAGGCAGGTCGGGGGACTCGACTTGTCACCGCCTTGCAAGCATCTGTGCGTGACCGCGAGGCATCGCGAAGAGTTGTTTTTGAGGGGACACATTTTAGTGAGAGGGAGGTGTGCAAATACGGAGTCACGGTTTGAGGATGGACTGCATCTGACTGTGTTTAAGAAGCCCCTAGTAACTGGGAGACAGTCCTGTTATGGGGAAGTGAAGGGCATGTCTCCGTGCAGGGGGCGTGAGGGCGGGAGCCACACAGGCCCCCCAGCGGGCCGGCCACGGTGATGGTGAAGACCTCACTTCTGTCTACACCCCCTTTGCAGGCCACTCCCATCCTCTGCGTTGGCCGCCAGTGGGTGTGGCCCCTGGAAGGAGAAGACCTCATCTCTGCTCTTCCCGAGTCATGCTGGGTATTTACCTGGTTCTTTCTCCTTACGTTGGCTCCTTCAGCAAAGTTAGCCCCGCGATCCTTTCCTGGCTCAGCACCTCCCCCCTTCTGTGTGGTCGTGAACTAGGGTCTTGCAGGGAAAGAATAATGAAGGAAAACAGATCTACGAACGTCTGCAGCTTCTATCGATCTCACGTTCCTGTTCAGATGTGAGTCTGAGGCAGGTGTGGAAGCCCACGGACTCACTTTCAGTTGACGTATGTCCTTGCTAATGATGCGATGGATTTTTCTGTTAGTTTGTTATGATTTTTTAAAATTATTGGCATTAGCATTAATCTCCAAGAAAATGAATATAAAACAGGAAAAACGTCCTGGGCTCATTGGCAGGACACCATTTTCCGGAATCCGGTTCTGCGGCATTGAGTGAAGCTGATTCCATTCGGCCCGCATTCAATCACAGGTTGTCTTTTGTCTCCCTGGGCAATTCCATAACTCTGATATTGACCTTAACTGAAGTCCTTTGTTTTGTACCCTAACAGCCCAAAGCATTAAAAATGCGTGTTTACTTAATTTGTCCTGGCATGCAGTGTAATCACAAGCAGTTCGTTTTCTCTGTTGTAAAATATGGTCTGGAGGAGGAATAAAGTAATGCGGAAAATTAACATCGTGATGTACTGTATGGAGGAAGAGCGCTGAGACACGGCGCCGCGTCGGTGCCGGGCTGCTGCTGCGCGGCGTTCCAGAGCAATAAAGAATTAAATGCCTCTTTCTCAACTATATTTGCATGATTTTCAACTGCAGTAAAATTAATCTGATCTGCCTCTGAGAATAAACAACAACAGAGCTGAAGACCCCACGGAGTCGCGCGGTGCGCTTGCAGAGAGAAATCCATTTCTGTGTTTGTTTTAAGGGGACAGGTTGTGGGGAGAGCGCCCTTGGCTAGGTCCCCAAGGTTACATGTGCACGCTGGGTCCGGAGGGGCTCTGGCAGGTGTGTCTTTCGGGCGGGTTTCTGGACGGGCTGGGGGGGCGCCCAGGTGGAGTGGGGCGTGGGGACAGAGCGGCCCGCGGCCTCCGTGTCCCCATCGCTGGAGAGGCCACCTTGGCAGGGGTGTGCGCTTCTCCGTCTCACTTTCGCTGCAAAACATTTTGTGATACTCTGTATGAAGGACACTGTATAAATAATAAATTACAGTGTATCATTTACCAAACTTCAAGTGATCACAGAAAGAAACACAATAAGCCTCTTACAAGGAAGGTAACGAATTCACCGATCTGCTCGGGGAGCGGGCCAGGACGCTGTCTGTGCACAGGGAGGCGTGTCACCGATCTGCTCGGGGAGCGGGCCAGGACGCTGTCTGTGCACAGGGAGGCGTGGCCCACACAGGTGCAAGGTGAAGCTTCCATTACGTATTTCCCGAGCCCCCCGGGAGTGGCCTCCGGGCCTGGGGGCCGCACGTCCACAGCCCTGGAGCTGCGTATCCAGTCTACCCCCCACCATCGGCCTCGGGAAGTGGGGTTCCCCACGGGGGAGAGGGGACTTTTTAACAACAGACAAGGAACAAAAATCCCACTGAACCAACTGGCCCATGGTAGGAAAATCATTACATGAGGTCAGGCTCAGCAAATATCTTAAGAATAATTCCTCCTGTGATTCATGACCTTTGGGGATTTAATCAATAGCATTAAAAAAAAGTGCGTCAGCCAGTCGTCCAGACGGCCCTCCCTGGCGGGAGTGAGCTGCTTGTGTTTGCGAGGTTTGTGTTCCGTCTGCTCGTGTGCAGTAACGTGATCAGGGCGACCCCGTTCCCCCCCCGCCGCCAGCCTGGGAGACGCACCGTGTCGCCCTCAGCTGTCCCCGCTGCTTCAGCCGGTGCCCGCTTCCTCCGGGACGGGGGTGTGAGGGGCCGGCTGGGCCAGCAGGTGCCCTCCCCAGGGCGCCGGGCAGACACGGCCTCACACGCGGCCACCGCGATGCAGGTGACGGCTTCCCGTTTCACCACAGGTCCCCACCCAGGCAGAACCAAAGAGAAAGCGGGGGGGCTCCTGGGGGCCTCCGTCGGTTGAGCGTCTGAGTCTTGATCTCGGCTCAGGCTGTGGTCCCGGCATCGTGGGACGGAGCCCCACGTCGAGCGCTGCCTGACAGCACGGAGCCTGCTTGGGATTCTCGCTCTCCTTCCCTCCCTCTGCCCCTCCCCCACTCATGCTCTGTCTCTCTTAGAATAAATAAACTTTCAAGAAGAAACAAATAAACAACAACAACAACAAACAAAGAAGGAGAAAACGGAGCGAGCCCTGGGGGCGAGCCACTGCGCCTACTAGGCCCGGTCGCTCCTCGAAGCACAGGGAAGGGGGCGAGGTTGACTCCTCCCTGACTGGCTCCTTCCTCTCCCCAAGGGTGGGGGCATTTGACCTGCGGCCACAGCAGCCGTGCCTGTCTCATGCCGTCGGGGCTGCAGGGGTCCCGCAGGCAGCGGGTGTGGGCGTGCGGGGACTTGTTGGTGCAGGAGCGCCAGCCCCGTGGGGCCTCCAGGGCGGGGAGGCGGGTGCTGACTCAGGGCCGCCTTGGGCGTCCAGGAGAAGGCGGTTCCTCCTTCCTCTTCCTACGGGGCCCCTGTGGCTCCCGGTGACGGCGACGGGGGAGTCGGGCCTGGGTGAGGCCGCCGGCCCCCCCCGCCCCCGGCCCACTGCAGACTCGCCCACACGCCGCACGGGGCCGGCTCCCCGCGCTGGCTCTGCGCTCCCATCCGTGTCCCTCGCTGTCCCGGCCCGGACGACCCCGCTCGCCGTCGGCTGCCTGACAGAGCCCGGCAGAGCAGAGGGGCTCAGCGAGAGCCTGGCCGATCCTGGGGTCCCAGGGCACCCTGTGCGGGCAGGGCCATCAGGCGCCCTCGGGCTCCCGTCCACCCCACACCCGACGCTGGCCCCGTTCCAGCTCCCGTTGGCAGCCCTTGGCGGGGAGTGTGGGGTAACAGCTCCTGACGTGAGGATGACACGCGCTCGGCTGCTGTGACTGCACACAGCGTGTGGCCCCCACACCCACGGTCCCCCCGGTCCCGCAGGGGCGTCTCAGTGAACTGGAGCAGGACGGGAGGGGGCTGGTCACGTCATAATAATGAGAAACTCTCCTGGGTGTGCGTGCGGGCTCCTGAAGAGGTCGGCGTCCCGCTCACCCCGTGTCCCCCTCGTTTTCGATCCCCCCCGACATGAGCCTGGAAGTGCATGACCGTCTGGCCAGTGAACTATGAGTGGGCGTCAGGGTCCTGTCGTGGGGGAGCAGGAAACTCCCCCACCGTGGCCGTGAACTGGGGAGCCAGGGGCCCCCGAGGGAGAAGCCGCTCGGCGGGGAGGCCTCCTGACCCTGAGGCGAGGTGACGTCAGCGGTGTTAACCTCCGAGGCCGGGGTAGGTTTGCTCCCGTGGCGCAGCCTGACCCACGGCTTTCACATCTTGCCCCCGTTCAGTGACACAGATTTCCCACTTCTCTCCGAAAGCCACTCCGACCTAAGTTTGCAGGTTGCTGTAGCTCAGGTAAAATCCCGGTCTGAGTTTCCATGAGGACCTAGTGACCAAATGGCACTTTGTCTGTCTCTCTGTGGTGAGTGGACAGATTCCGGCCATGCCCTCCCTGTTCTCTGCATCTGCCGGGGCGGGTCACGCCTGTGGACTCTCCCACCGTGGACTCTGCCGTGGGCTCTCCCACTGTGGACTCTCCGCCATGGACTCTCCTCTGTGGACTCTCCACCGTGGGCTCTCCCACTGTGGACTCTCCGCTGTGGACTCTCCGCTGTGGACTCTCTGCCGTGGACTCTCCGCCGTGGGCTCTCCGCCGTGGGCCTCCCAAATGTCCGGCAGTCACACACCCTCTGTAAAAGGCAGTGCTCGCCCTCAGCTTCCCTAGAAAGAAGAGTCTGTGGACATGGGTGGAGCTGGGGATGCTGGCTCCTGGGAGTCCCGCCCCCAGGACAGACCCTCCTTCCCGTGGCCGTGGGGATGTGGGACAGGGCCCTGGCCACCCCCTGAGAATCACCCCAAGTGTCACACCGTCTGCCCAGGGTAGCGAACCTCCAGTGACTGCAGCCGATGGGATGGAGCCGCAAAGGCCTCCAGCCCCCCTTTGGGGAAAACGCGGAGGGCAATGCCAGCTTCAACTCTTCCTCTGGCGTCTCCACCCGCTGAGCCTCGGATCTGCCTCCAAGCTCCCCTCCGTCTGGCCCTGACCTGACCGTGTGGGTGATGCCCCTGAGTGCATGCCCACGAGCCGGCAGAAATGCAGGTTACGTGAAAAGGGAGCTTGGCTACTACAGGCTGCCTGTGGTTGTGGGTTCAAGTGCGTGTACACATGCATGTGCATGTGTCCTGTGTGTGCACATGCATGCACGACCACATGGTCATGTGTGTGGGCACACACGTGTGTCCACTCACAGCTCTGCACACACATGAACGTGCATGCACACATGTTCATATGTGTGAGTGTACACATGTGCATGCCTGAATGTGTGCATGTGTGAGAGTGCAAGTGTATGCATGCCTGAATGTGTGCACATGTGTGAGTGTGCACACGTATGGTAGCCTGTGCATAGGGAAGGTGTGTGTGTAAGCACGTACACATATGGTGGTCTGTATACAGGGCATGCACATGTGTGAGCGTGCACGTGTATGATAGCCTGCACACAGGGCACACAGGTGTATAAGTGTGCACACATATGGTAGTCTGTACACTGGGTGTGCACGCATATGAGAACACACACACGGATGATAGTCCATGTAGGGCACACGTGTGTGAGAGCCGGTTGTGGTGCGGGAGAGGGTCACCTCCTCTCGCAGCAGAAGCTCAGCTCTTCCTTGGGATCGGGAGCAAGTGCTGGTCCCCTCCGTTCTCCCGGCACCTGCGGAGCCCGTCGGGGGTGGTGCGCCGCCCACGGTAGCTTCCGGCAGGTGGGCTGGGAGGGGGCAGGGCCTGGGGTGGACCCAGCAATGCGTCTCTGCACATCTGTAGTTACCAAGTGGCCTAGAAGTACTTTCCCTAGTCATTTCTCTTGAAGGACTTGGGGAAACGGTGGGACTTGGAACTGGGCCATGGGGTGCCCACCCCCCAGGGCAGGCGTTCTGGTGACCCAGGGACGTGTGTGTGTGTGTGTGTGTGTGTGTGTGTGTGTGTGTGTATGTGGCTCTGAGCAAACAGGTCTCTGCGTCTGAGGCCCGAATCGTGAGGTTGGTGTGCCGGCCTCTCCTCGTGGAGATTCCCGTCCAAGCCGGTCTCAGGAGAGGATGGAGCGAGCCTTTCTCGCTCGAGCTGGGCACACATTTCCCATGGCCAGTGCCTTGGGTTGGGGGTAGGGGGCGGCTCTGCAGTTCAGGCCGCAGCTGGGCGTTCGAGGTGGCCCCCGCGAGGGGCTCGCTATTTCAGGAGGCTGTTGTGCGACACACTCCACCGGCCGAGAGCGTGTGCTCAATTGTGCCCGGTCCTTGCGGGGCGCCCACCGGCCCAAGGATGACCGGCCAAAGCCTGCTGGCCGCCGAGCAACGCCGTGCTGGCGTCCCGACCGTGGAGCAGCGGGCTCAGTGCGCCAGTGTGCAGAAGGCCCAGCACGGGCAGGCGATGAGCTCGGGTTTGCCCGGCCAGGAGGAGCGGGAGCGGCCTCGGGCCCAGGCTCGCGTCCTCCGGAGCGCGCGCTGGGCGGAACAAGGTCAAGGGCCTGCTTCAGCCTGGTCGTTGCTGCTGGAGCCCAGGACGCGGCCCCACAGCTGGGGGCCTCGGCGCAGGGGAGGGGAGGAGAGGGGGCTCCGGGCACCTCTCTTCCTCGCATGCAGGCCACCTGTCCCGAGGCAAGGACCCCAGCTGGCGGCGCAGCGATGCCTCCCCAGGCATCCTGTGGGTCTTGTCCTGGCCTCCGGCCCTAAGGTGGGGGCACACCACCCCTGCCGCTTCCCCTCTGTGGTCACCAGTGTCCCCATCTGAAGGCCCCGACGAGAGCTGCTGACTGCATCTGACCATGGAAGCCGGGGCCTGAGCGGCCTTCCCTGAGGAGTGAGGTGGGGCGGGCATCACACGCCAGCAGGAAGTCAGGGCCCGAGGTCTGTGAGGTTTCCGGAATATTATTCGTGCGCTTGTTGACATAGACCCTGTAGGAATCGTACTGAGAAGATATCTTCACGTTCAAGGGTTTTTTTTCAGTTTGGTTTGGATGTTATAACCCAAAGCGCTTGAGGGAAATCAACACCAAAAAAGCAAAAAGGAAAATAGAAATGAAAAAGCCATCACAATTAGAAGATAGTGCCTGTGTTTGCGTTGCAAACCTGATGCCCATAAATGAGGTTTCGGAGCCTGCTTCAAAGATTTCGGTTCTTAAGTCCCTGAGAAGCTGATTTGGTGAGAGAACTGACGTCTGGCACCGATCTGAAATGCCGTGAATGTATTACTGAGCACGTGCGTGGCACAGGTCTGGAGCCGGGGCGCGAGCGGGAGAGCTCAGAGTGGCGCTGGGGAGACGCAGCAGCCGGCTGGTGTAAACACCGTGGCCGCAGCTGCAGGAACGGCGGGTGCGATCGGGGCGAGGCCACGGCCCCACTCGGTGCTTCGGGCAGGCCCACCTGGGGAAGTGGCCCTCGTGGGCTGGAGGGGGGAGGGGAGACGGGGGCCGCGCTGAGTCAGGACGGGCTAATGAGCAAGGGTGATTTCAGCTTCCTCTTCTCTTTCCAGGTGAACAGAGCTGAGCTGCTGATCCGACCGTCCGAGGCTCCGTGGACACGGCGAGTGTTGGAATCCTCTTCCCGAGGCAGAGGTCTGGCGAGGGTGGGGACAGTCATGATGACTTTAAAGGTCCTGGTGGCTGAGGTTTGAACGACAGGGGCCCACGGGTGAGCGACTCCACGGGAGGCTTCTGCTGTGTTCTGGGGGAAGGTGTCAGGGGCAGCTTGAATGAGGCCATGTTGGTGGCTAAGGGCGGGCGGGGTGGATGCAAAGAGAAGCAGGTCCTGCAAATCAAGGGCGGCGAGTGGAGGTGGGGCCGAGAAGGAGGCGCTAGGTTGCGGCGTGGCGGGCTCTGGGTCTGGTGGGAAGGCATCCTTATCCTAGGGTAAGCAGGATGCATTGTCACCTGTTAGCAGTGACCCTGGCGTCCCCGAGCCCTGACCGTCCCCCAGCAGGGAAGCTGTGTGGGGTTGAAGCAGGTCAGGCTCCTGGGGGGCTCTGTGACTGGAGGGGCCAGGAGCGAGGCCCCCTGGGGATCCTGTGAGCTCAGTTCTCTCCTCGGCCAGCTGGCGCGGCGATGCCAGCGTGGGCCCTCAGCTCTACTCCGTCGATGCCCAATAAATGCACCTTGCTGCAGTCACCAGGGTTTGACTGTGTCTTCTAAGGCCTGTGGGCACTGGCACATTGTGACACTTGGGTGGCCGACAGAGCCTCTCCGCCTGCTGAACCCACTTCAAGAAGCACTGATATGTCCTGCACTGTAATTTACTCCACATTAACTTAAACATTATGGGGACTGGTTTTGGATATGCTTGTGTGATTCTCATTAACGCTAATTAGGGACGTGCGCAGGCATCGAGAACACAGTGTCCCCTGCACGTCTCCCACGGCACCAGAGACGCCCAGGCTCCCCCCTGGTGGGGGGCCCGCTCCAGGCTGGACAGGGGCTGGGGGTACGGCCTGCACCGAAGCCACGGCAAAGGTTATGGCACAACAGCATCTATGATGGCTCACAATGGGATTGGAGACTCTGGTGGCTACGCTTCCCACGCTTTGCTTATTCGTGACCATGGAAATGTTTCGGGAGCAAGAAAAATACGTTCTGAAATTTATCAGCAGAGTTGGCATTGTGCTCCCGTAACTAACGCGCTGCAAAAGGATCCCAGAGCAAAATGTGTTTTGTAACCTTGTTTTTTAACCTTTCCACATAGTTTCCGGTCACACGTCTATCACATAATAAACGGCAAGCAGCCTTTGCAGGAGAGGCCGGGGCCTCACGGTGCCCGGCTGGGAACTGCCGCCCAGGAATCAGCGTGAAGACACAGGTAAGTGAGGTGTGAAGTAGGCACCGCTAGTCGCCGCCGTGGGAAGTCGCTGCCTGAAGACTAACAGACTCTCTGCCTCCATCTCTGTAAGGTGCGTGGAACAGGCCTGTGGAAGTGGCTTTCCTTCCAGCGCGTGGACATCAAGCTATTTTACACTGGAAACACCGTTTCTCCGCACTTTAGTGTGTACAGGAAACGTTTGCTCTCCTTCCGACCGGCGCCCGACGGGCGCCCCAGCGACCTCTCCTCTGGGCTCCAGGCCCTTCGCGCACCTGCCGGGCAGCCTCGGGGGCGGGGCTTCAGGCCTGTGACTCCGCTCCTTCCTTCTGGGAGGGCGGCGAGTCGTCTGGCAGTGGCCCTGCTGAGTGTGGATCTGGGGGTCATCATGCCCCGTGTTGGAAACGCAACCCACAAGGCAGGGAAGGCATGTGACGGACATGGTGCCACACACGGGAAGCCCTGCACGCGGGCCCCACGAGCTGAAGGCGTTCGGGCCCCGGGGGAGCCCTGGGCCCCCCTCCCGGGCTGGCTCTCCCCGCTCACCGCCGGTGTCGTGTGGTCACGATGTGTGGTCGTGACCTGCGGTTGGGGCCTGTCTGGGGCCTGCTTGCAAAGGCCCTGGGGCCGAGACACCACCTTCACACGCCCGCCTTCACAGCCACTGCTTTATGTACTCGGGATTCTTTCTACGACTGGTCACAGACACTGCCCCTCTGGCCAGTTCTGGATGGTTTTTGACCCTCGTTGATGCTGTGACAGGCACCTTTGGACTCCCTGGTGGCCCTGCATACGGGCAGCGGTGCCGTCTGCGTCTCTAAACTCCTCTCCCCTTTCTAGCTGACGGGGTTTCTGGTTTCACGTTTGCCGAAACCCACGTAACAGAGCCCTGGCCTCACACAGCGAAACCGGAGCTGAGCCAGGACGTGTGGGTGGCAACACCCAAGTCCAGCGGCCAGGCCAGGGCCAAGACGGCCTGCGGTTTTATCTAAAAACATTTTTTAAAATGTTTTTTATTTATTTCTGAAAGAGAGAGAGAGAGAGAGAGACAGAGTGAGCAGGGGAGGGTCAGAGAGAGGGAGACACAGAATCTGAAACAGGCTCCAGGCCCTGAGCTGTCAGCACAGAGCCCGACCCGGGGCTCGAACCCACGAACTGTGAGATGATGACCTGAGCCGAAGTCGGACACCCACCCGACGGAGCCCCAGGCGCCCCCACTGTGGTTTTAGGTGGTGGTCAGGGGAGTGCAGGACGGAGAGCAGGAACCCTCAGCGGGGCCTCGGGCAGGAATCTCGTCATCCTTGCGGAGGCTGACGTGGGGCTCCGCTCCGTGGGCGCTTCCCCTCCCACCAGCGTTAGCCCAGGGTGAGCCCGGCGTTAGCCCACCCCGTCCAGGACAGAAGCCTGTGCTGCAGAGGCCATCAGGAAACAAGTCCCCTGCCTGTTTTTAGAAATATTCTGAAATAATTTAGACTCGGGAAAGTTGCAAAGATCGTACAGCGTTTCCGCACTCCTGCCACGCTGCCCCTGAGGTGAACACCGTGTGGAACCGGGTTTAGCCGTCAGACGCGGACATTAGCGACTTTGTTTCACGGTCTTGACACCTGTGAGGGAGCTGGCGGGTCACCTGGCAGGGGCTCCTCAGCGTAGCTTGGGGGACGCTTCTTCCTGGCCGGATTGGGGATGTGCAGTCTTGACCAGAGGACCAGGCAAGTGCTCTTGTATGGTTTCCAGGCATCAAATCCCAAGGGATGTGGGGTTGAGAGTCCTGTAAACTTGACCCCTGGTTAAGTAGTGACGGCCACACTTCTCCGCAGGGAAGTCGCTGCATTTTCCTTTGTCATTAAGGACTCCTTGGCGGGGGAGCGGTACTTGAAATGGGATCAATGTGAGCTTCTTCTCAAGGTCATGTGCGCCTCCTTCAGCGTCTCACGAGGCTGTCCCCTGCCGCAGCTGTGGCTCTCGCGTCGCGATGGCAACGTCCTGCTTCTCTCCTTTCTTCCACATTGTTCCTCAGGATTGTTCCATAGGAAGTGCTCCCCCAACCTCCCCTTATTTAACATACACGCCTCTGACATGGGGGCTGACGGCCTGCAGACAGGTCCCAGCGTGTGTTGGCATGGTTGTACTGGCTGGAAATGCCTACTGAAGGCAAAACCTTTTTAAATTTATTTATTTTCAGGGGGGCGGGGCAGAGAAAGGGAGGGACACAGAATCTGTGTGACACAGAATCTGAATCTGCGCTGTCAGCACAGAGCCTGACATGGGGCTTGAACCCACGAAACCAGGAGATCATGAGCTGAGCTGAAATCTAGAGCCAGACACTTAACCGACTGAGCCCCCTGGGGGCCCCTAATTTTTTTTTCTGCGATTTTTTCAGGAAGTAGTCACATGTTTGGTGCCATTTTATTTTCTATGTGAATTCATGACATTTTCTTCACGCAGTTCTTTGTACCTCTCTTGCTCAATAACGTGGTGGACTAGATATCATCCAGTTAAATGGATCTTAATATTGCTGTCCACTGATACACTATCTTGTGATTTTATTCATTTTTTATTTTTTTATTATGTCTTTTATTTTTTATTTTGAGAGACAGGGACAGAGAGCGAGTGGGGGAGGGGCAGAGAGAGAGGGAGACACAGAATCCGAAGCAGGATCCAGGCTCTGAGCTGTCAGCACAGAGCCCAGTGCAGGATTCTAACCCATGAACCTTGAGATCATGACCTGAGCTGAAGTCAGGTGCTTAATCGATTGAGCCACCCAAGTGCCCCTATTTTGTGATTTTAAACCAGACATTAACCCAAATTCTTTTAAATAATCACAGAAAGGATATGGAGACAGTGGAGAAAAATGCAGAGAAATATAAAATGATCGATAGGGGTGGCTCATTAAGAAATGATGGAGACAAGTAAAAACTTTTGGAAAGAAACATCTTTACAGGCACTACGTGTCTTCACTCTTCAGTCTTTCTAAAGAAATGACACATGGATATTAAAGAATATTTTTGCAAGATTGGGTGATTCGGATGTGTGTTCTTATGCATATAAATGTTTTACTGCCCTTTAGCAGCTGGCGTTAGCCAAGAAACCAAGATAGTTCTTCCTAAGCTTTAAATCAGTTGTTTTATAGAGCACAGAGAATTTTTTATTATAACATAATTCTGTACATAAAATATCGCATTAAAAGAAGAAGATAAAATTTTGTACTTTTCATTCTCCATTAATTTGACTGAAAACAATTGCAAAGAAATCTAACCAATCAGAATTCTCTGCTGGGAAGCCAGTAGAACTGACATCCGGATTCCGGGTACAGGAGCCAGAAGGGAGTCTTTGGTGACCGGACCCCAGAGCTGCCGTGGGCACGTGGTGACTGCATTGAAAAGGTCATTTCTACAGTGACCAAACAGAGGGCAGCCGGTGGCGGTGAGAAGGGTGCACCCCGTGCAGCCGCGGTTAGTGGTTGTACTGGTTGTTGGATGAGAGGCATGCGGTCCGGTCCCCCGCTGCTGGGGGGTTGGCTGCCAGGCGCTTGCGGTGAGGACCCCTCCCACGCTCCCCCTCCCCCCCGGGGCAGCCCTGTGCAGACTGGGCCGTGAGGCTGACTTAGATGGGCTACGCGTGTCTGGTTTGCTTGCCTTGACCGTCCTCAAGAGCGTCTTCACGTTGGAGCCCGTGCTGGGTGGCCTCTGCTGTGGCCGCAGCACAGCTGAACGTGCCCTGACTGCACCCTGCTGTCCCTGCGTCCCTCGCCCTCACAGGGGCTGTCCCCGCGGCACTGCCTGACCCATCTGCTCACATCTCAGGTTTTTCTGGGGAACCCAGGGGACGGCGGATGTTGGAAGGAGTTCATTTTTTGAATATCGCAAAATTCCCTATAAAGAACTAGTCTCCACTCTGGTTCACTTATATTCTGAGTATATTATAAATCTTTGCTTATGTTCTGAGTGTGTTATAAGTCTCCGCTCATATTCTGAGTATATTGTAAACAGGCTGAAATGATGTGTTTTGACTGAAATCATGGGGGAAAAATCAAGGTCCGTCTTTTTAAAAAATGAGAGAATTCTACCTTGCACACACACACCTGTTCTCCTTGGTGACTCGAGCTCATGTGATACTCTTGTCAGACAGCCTCAAATGTCTCCATGCCTTTGAAAACCTGGCTGTCAGGATAATTAAAACTTCCTGTCCTATTTTTCTGCTGCTTGGATGATGAATAGCAAATAAACTTTCCAGAGGACCAATCCCTCAGGCACACTGGCAGTTATCTCTGCTGCAATGCCACCTGTGTGGAAGTCCCCGCTAATGTCGTTCAGCACTCCCGTGCCAGGGGGACAGGTAATTACATTTTATGCAAAGGAAAGTTAAGCTGAAATGTGAAGCCGGTACCTCAGAGGATGTGCTCAGAGAATGCCGAGGACCACGGACAGCTCCATGGCTAGAAAAGTGGGTTTGGAGGCCTGGAGACGGGGGTGGAGAGAGTACGAATCCAGCCCTCACCTCAAGGACGCCTGGCTCTCGCTCACTGTCTTCACATAAGGAAGGTGTTAGCAGCTCGGTTTCACGGAGGAGCCCACTGGAGCACCATCCACAGGAGCCGCCACAGCTGTAACTTGCCCCGAGGTGGTAAGCTTCGGACAGAGCGCTGGCACCAGACGTGTTTTAGTTTTGGGCACCATGTTGCCATTACCACACCACGTGGCCTGGAAATAACGAGTAGAAAATGTCTACCTCTGTCCATTGCCAGTTCTCGCTGCCAGGTGACACTCGACAGCTGCTCAGATTTTGTCATCTGATGCCTCTCAAGTACCGACCGTCCCCAAGGAGTGAATGTGCCTTTCCGATGTGCACAGTGAGGCTGAACGAACATCACGGTGACACCGAAGACACTTCACAATCTTTTCCTTGTTGGTCGCCTCACACTCCTTACTCATGCTTCTCGGTGGCATCTGCCATTTGCCGCTCACGTTTCCACACGCCATCTTGGCTGGCGGATTTCGTTTTCCTCTCTCTGGCGTCCGCGCTTAGCACAAGGTCGGGCATTGCTAGGTGTTCATTAAAAGTCTATCAGAAGATGGGATGTGCTTTGAAATGTGTAGCAAAATGTTCCAATGTTCCTGAGCAGGAGCTGTTTTTATGAAGATATTTTTACTATTTAGAAAACGTTGAGCCAAGTTTGAGCAGGGTATGTGATTGCTCACTTTATCGTGTGTGTTGTTTTGATTTTACCAGTGAGAGTGTGACCCTGTGGCCTCCAGGCGTCCTGTCTCTGTGGCTATGAGACTTTCTTTCCCGAGGCCACACGGCATGGAGCAGAGACCCGACGCCATGCTGGGCCCCTGGAAACAAATGCACTACAAGCTGATGTGAATCCTCCCTCCACCAATCACTGCCATGTATCCATCCTCTCGTTAATCCCTTATTAACACTTATTAATCACTTATTGACTCCCTATTGCTATGTTTTCATAGTACCCTCAGCAGAGTCTCCCGGGGGCACTTGCTGGAAGTGCAGACGCTCGGAGTCCCGTGCCCGGACCCACTGAACCCCTACCTCCGGCCGTGGGACCGAGGAGTCTGTTTTTATGTTGCTTCCGATGGTGATTGTTCTGCGCAGAAAGACGTGAGAACAAAACGTAACGGCTCCTGTGAAGTTTTCATAGTACTTTTGATGAAAATGAGAGGGCCTTGGAAGAGATGGTTTTGGGGACTGGGTTTTTCGGTCCACAGTTGGGAGCTGTTGCAGGGAGGACTGTGCACGGGGGCTCACCTCACAGCCCCCCTGCATCTCCGTAGGGCCAGAGACTAGTTCTCGCCATGGGATGGGAGAGGAAGGCGTGTGTGTAAATTCTGGGCCGAAGTGGGTAACGGCGGCCGAGTGCAAGGCCCAGGAGGGGGCAAAGCCACAGGATGAGAGGGGCCTGGGGAGGGAACGGGCACAGCCCAGCCTGCAATGGCGGCCACGGCAGGCGTGAAGACGGTGTGTAGCGGAGGGTGCGTCCCTCTGCTGACGGGGACACAAAGGGAGGGATGCAAACAGCCAAGGCGCCTCCTGACCCTCTGAGGTTTTGTTTTGGGAAAGGAACGAATGCTAGACTATAAGGTCTTTGAGCATCAAGCCCCCAAAATTGCATGAGCAGGAAATGAGCAGCACCAGCAGTCACTGCCCGAAGACGTCAGCTGTGCCACAGAGGGGTGTGGGTTCTTTCCAGGGTTGGGACCCAGGGACCATGCAAGTGCCCGCCACGCCGCCTGATGGGGTGGCCAGGAGCTGCTGCCTCTGCTGCAGAGGCGCGTCAGGAGCCTGGTCGGGGGCTGCCTGCAGCTCAAGCTGGACGTGTAGTGGGGTTTGGGGTGATTGGAACAAGGCTACAGGCAGATATTTGGTCGCCAGCGGGTGGTCGCAGATGTAATTTCGCTCTCTGTGCTCTCGTCTCTTTTCCATGTGTCTGGGTGTCCTTGGAGGTGGCTGTGCTGTCCCAGTCTCACGCAGACAAGTTCACGTTTCCAGCTGTCACCAAGGGCACGTGGGCATCGGTGATGCCCGTCAGCTCTGGCTTCACCATCTTTTCCACCAGTTGGTTGAATTCAGTGCAGTCTGGGGTCCTGTGGGAGGTCAGAGCCATGAGATGGAAAGAGCTTGCACCCCGGTGAACAGGAACGGTCACCCTGGACCACGGGTGAGAAATGGCCCCTGACCATGTTCGGTCATTCTGAGGTCTGTGTGTTAGATGCGTGAGGACCTTGTGTTCCAGCCAGCGGAGGCTGAAGTCTGGGGCGTTCCGTGGGCTGCCACGCTCCGTGTTCAAACATCCCTGACTCTGGTGCCTCACTGACTGTCGTGGCCCTTTCCTGGTAACCTCCTAACTCTCCCTGCGAGGCTTTCTTCCCCTTCCTCTTCTTCAATATGCTCATTTTCGCAAGACCCCATCCTTAGCCCTCTGCTCTCCTCTCTCCACTGCTTTCTGATTTATCTCACTTGTTCTCAGGCCGGCGTCTCCCCACAGGTGAGCCCCGCATCTCTACCTCCAGTCCTGGAGCCCGTGGTTGTCCCAGCACCTGCCTGCCCCAGCTGGGTCCCCTTGGCCCAGGGCTTCACGTGCCCAGGCTCACTCTCCAGCAGAGCTCGGGCATCAGCGTCCCGCAGGGAGGCCAGGGGAGCAGGGGTCCTGGGAGCCTGGATGAGGGCGCTCTGACACGTCCGGAGGAGTCAGAAGGGCTCAGCGGGGCTGCTGAGAGGTGGGCTCAGTCTACCGTCGCGGGAAAGAAAACCCTCTGCACGCCCAGCAAGTGCAGTGGGACCTGCCAGTGTCCTCGCTTTGCCAAGACGGGTGGCCGTGGACTTGGGGGATGGCGTGGGGGGCGAGGCGGCGGGGCTGGGGGCCCCCATGGGAAGTTTGGTGACAAAAATCACATTTTCCTTGTACTTTGCAAGAAGAGATTAAGAAATTTACAAGAAGAAGAGATTAAGAAGTATGAAGTGGCGCATTAAATGTTGACTTTGTGGCAGACTTCTCAACAACATCTTTTACAGTTTCGTTTCAGGGAGAAACTCGGGCCCCTTTCTGTGAACAGAGCTGCAGGGTGGGGGCTGGAAGGGCTGGGTGTCCGGGTGGCAGTGTTGTGGCCCACATTTGAGGACATTTTGGCTTCCTTAGGGAATTGTTGATCACTGGTACTCAATGTAGATCCCATATGCAGGGCTTCTGGGCCCCCTGGCTGAGTTTACTTCATGGCAAAGACTGGAGGAGCGGCCAGAGTGTCAGGTTGTAACCACCGCGGTTACAAGTCACCGACTCATAGTTGAAGTGGCCTCCACGCTGCCCCTTCGGGCAGTGGGGGACCGAGAGGTGGCGGGCCATCATGGAGCCACCAGCGTGGTGTGAGCACCACAGGTGGTCCTGGGAGATTATTCCGTCTCAATGGATCGCATCAGAGGAGAGAGGACAGAAAGCCAGAAAGCCACTTCTGGAGAGTGGAGAATAAGAGTTGTCTCTCTCCTGGAGAGTTTCCATGAACTATTTGATTTCCTAAGAGGGAAATATAACTTCAGAAACAAAACGTGTTTTTCAGGATAGCTTCTTTCCAAAGACCTTATGTATTTCATTTTACTATTAATTTTACTTTGGGCAAATGAAATGATGTTACAAATCTATTCTCGACACTCGCTGCACATTATAATTAGCATTTTATCACCAAATTCCAAATTAAATATTGTCTTCCTTGGAAAATGGTTCCTCTGCAGCCCGGTTACATGACCCACCCCTCTCTTATGTAGACTCATTTTTTTCTCATTAAAAACCCAAAAAGTCAGATTTATTTCCTATTGCTCTATCTCATGTTTCACATGGAGTGCATCATGGGAAGACAGTTGCGATACCTTTGAGCTTTTTATTTTCCAAAATAACCCTTAGCAGCAGTTATTTTTAAAGGCAAAGAATGAGAAGTGATCACGGGACTGGACTGTGCTGTTTGGGGTGGGCTGGGGGGGAGGGTCTTCCCGTTTTCCCCACAGGAAGACTCCAGTTTGCAAAATTCTTTCTTTCTTCCAGAAACGACTGAGAACATATGTGTTAGAAAACGCGGGGAGAGCTGTCTACAGCAACGAAGAACCCGACTGCGCATCTGCCCAGCTGGACGAGATCGACGTGTACGAGCATCGGAACAGTTACTGCTCCGAGCGACGGCGGCCTCACCCCTCCTGGTGGCCCCTGCCTTCTCACTTTCTCAGTCCCTGCTCTGCCCGCCTGTGCCTTTTCCACTGACGTTTCCTAATTCCGGCTGTTCCGATGACAAACCCTATGCTGAGTGCAGGTGCGAGTGGAGTGAGCTTAGCCAAGGCTCGGAGCGGGCCTGGGTGCTCTGAGAGCTTAGCCGAGGAGGTGACTGGAAGGGTGTCTGGGTGTCACTAGGGCACAGAGAGGCAAAGGACCAGCTCGCGTTGGTCAGTTGGGGTGCACACGTTCGGGGCCCTGAAGTGCCTGCATTTCGGGAAGGCGAGATCAGAGCAGGAGTGACCCAGGGGTGAGGCACAGTCAGCCGGTGACTCTTCCCATGGCAGGGGCTGAGGGTGCTCCCGTTACACTGCTTTGAAGCCACTGCAGGGTCATGACTACGATGGCATAATCGGGTCTGTAGTTGGAAAAGATTAGGGCGGGGCCGTGTGTGTGGGTCAGAGCGGAACCGGGGAGGTGGTCGTGGCACGTGGCTCCAGGGGCACCAGCCTGCACGTGGTGGGCTTGGCAGGCGTGTCGTGGGCAAGGAGAGAGGTCGGGGGCAGATGTGGGCTCTGCTTTACAGCTGCTCATCTCCTGAGGTGGAGGGCGTCCCATGGGTGCTGTGGGCCATGGGGCCGGGCAGTGGGCAGGAAGGTGCCGGAGGAAGGAATACATTCCATCAAAGAAAGGGAGCACGGGTGCAATGGGGAGACTGAGGGCCCCTGGGTGGACCCGGAAATGAGAGAGATGTACAGTGACTGTGGCCACTCCTCCTCCACCCCCATCTGTGTGTGTGCATGCATGGGTGCGTGCACACACACGTCACATGCCTGTGTCCACACACACGTACACACATGCACACATACATAACACACACATGCCTGTTTCTACTCACGTGTATACACATGCACACACAATACATGCCTGTGTGTATATACATGTATGTATACACACACGCCTGTGTCTACATACATCAGTACACGACGCACACACACACACGTATCTCTGTACACACACATGCACAAACCTGTATCTACACATGTATACACACACATATATACCTGTACACGCATACATGCACACGCCTACATCTGCGTGCACCTATATCTAAACGTGCACGATTTGTAGACACAAGCACAGAACCCAGGATGCACGTGGGTCTAAGGAGATGGCGTGGGTGTCCATCAGGTGAAGGAAGGAATCAAAAAGAAAAGATGACTTGGAGTTCTCTTTTAATAACCCTGGGCCTCCTTTTTATCTTCTAGTTACACAGGTGTAGGAAGTAATAAATGTTTAATGGGCTTGAGGAGCCAGGAAGTAGCGGTTCAACAAGTTTTATCTGTAGGTGGTCAAAGTCATGTGACACAGGAGTGAGGGCGGGAGCTCCCCGGCCCTCCCCCCCGGCCCCCCGCCTGCCTGGCGCGTCTTGTGGAGGCCACAGTGACTCTGGCTTCTGACTTTCCTCAAGAATGCAGCTCAGGTTTTGTTTTTGGAAGTTTTTCCTTTAATGTTAAAATATGCATATTTGTCTCTGAACAAAACATGGAGCTTGTCCACACTGCTGTGAACATTTAAAAAAAAATCACATGTAAAAGTCTCAAAATACGTTCCTGGGAAAGATGCTTCTGCTCTCTCTGAAACGGCCATTGTCCTCTGTGCCATCAGCGATTTCACTGGAAGCTGCTGTCGTTGGAGCATTTGGGGAGAACACGTGACGCGAGAGTCACCCTCTGGAAGGGACTGAGCTGTAAAGGGTAAAATCACAGCGGGTACCGCCTTCCAGCTCTTTGAACTTTGCTTGAAGAGCTTCTTGTAGAAAAAGCTAGCACCTCACTCGTTCTTTACAAAGATATCATTTTGTTTTCTGAATTAAAAGCAACGCAAGCACATTTTAGAAAAACTGGGAATGAGAGAGACGTGTAAAAAGGGTCAGGAACCTCCCATTATGATTTCCCCCGAGGCACCTTGCTACAGTTTTGTGCCACCTGCACAGGTAATTGTCCCGAACTTGCGAAGCGTCCACACCGATGCCTGTAGGCGGAGGTCACATGTAAGGTGTACGATTTATGAAGCAAAGTGCCACCCCAAGGAGTGCGGTGTGCCTGCGGCCCTGGGTCCCACTCAAGCGCGAACGGTTTTGTGTGTTGCTAAATGTTCTCCGTGAGCATGATTTTTGGGGTATGTGATACGCCCCCAGGGTGAGTGGGGTGGGCCCATGGCGGCGTGAGAGAACACGGGTGTGCACATCTTCTCTGCCCTGTTTACTGCCGGGAGCTGGAAATTCGCCATCGTGGGAGAATTTACACCACAGAAATCGTCAGTCGCTACAAGTCTGGGCTTCGTCTCTTTTTCGGAAGGGACAGGGGATGAGCGCTACCAGCACACACACCACCATCCTGTCACATGAATGTAACACAATTAACGTAAACTTTTACTCCCACGAAATTCAGGATTTTTCCAGTGACTTGCTATTGTTATAATTGTGAACATCTTGTACATAAATCTTGCTCTACATTTCTGATTGTTTCCTCCAGAAACAATCAGAAACAATTGTTTCATCCAGAGAGGATGCTGGATGTGGAATTTTAGGGTCAGAGGGTAGGAGCATTATTAAGGCCCTTGATGCACATTTTTGAATGGCTTCCCAGAAAGGTTGACCCCGTACAAGAGTGTCTTCCGCCTGGTTTGTCTCAAGTGTCACCATTTTAAACAACCTACACTGATTGGGAAGGAGAAAATGACATGTCACTGTAGCTTTAATTCATGTTTTCAGTGGTTCGCAAAGGTAGATTTAAAAACCTGTATGCTGGCCACATGTCTGTCTTTCCCTGTGAGTGCTTTGTGCCCCAGGGATCTGAGACGCGGATGTGGAAGGAGCTGCTGACCACCGTTCACGGATGTTAGAGCTCGTTAGCTGGGATGCGGCCTGGTGCAAGTCAACTGTTTTCCATGTGAGTGGATGGTGCTTGAGGGCCGTGTAGACCCTGCCCTGCCCAGCCCCCAGCGCATGGAAGGCTTTCACTCGCCCGATCGCTTTGTGCAGAGATCACCTTGGGTCACAGGGATGGGCAGGTGTTGGGATTCTTGTCCCGGAGCCATTGGGTTGGTGGGTTGGTCTCTGGACTCAGTGACGAGTCCACGCGGAGTGACTGTGAGTGTGGGGAGACATGGTGCGCAGGCCGATGATCACTGGGGCCTAGAGTTACTTCTGGAGCCCCCGCGTCACAGCACCGATCGTCGAGCCCGAGGAACGCTGGGTCTGACTGCTGGAAACAGTAACCCACGTGGCGTTAGAGTCTCAGGGCAGGAGGGAAAAGAGGGCGTGGGTGGCCGTGGGGGGATGTGGGGGAGGGGCTTGTCGCGTGCGGTTTCCTCATGCAGGGAGGCTGCCGGCCGGCTCGGGGTCGGCACAGGCTGCTGCTGAAGACACGCTGTGTCCCAGCCCTGTCGTCCACCACTGAAGCTCCTGGGACGTCTCTCCGTCCGCCCTTTGTCTCTCAGCTCCTCCAGGAAGGCACGGGCCTGGGCCCAGGATGGACGCCCCTTCCTGCCTCCCCACCAGACTCGGGAGGCTGCCCGGGGGCACTTGCAACCACCACCTGCTTCCCTCAGGCCTCCTGCTGCCGCCATCACCCTGGAAGTTCTCAGAAAGGCCTCAGTCCACCATGGAGAGGGCCTCCTTCCACAGGGGGAAGGTCCTAGTCACCAGGGAGGGGCCCCGTCCACCGGGAGGAGGGGAGCCCACTGTCCGCCGGGGGGAGGGGAGGCCACTGTCCACTGGGGGGAGGGGAGCCCACTGTCCACTGGGGGAGGCCACTGTCCACCGGTGGGGAGGGGAGCCCACTGTCCACCGGGGGAGGGGAGGCCACTGTCCACCAGGGGGAGGGAGGCCACTGTCCACCCGGGGGGGGGCCCTGTTCACCGGGGGAGGGGAGGCCACTGTCTACCGGGGGAGGGAGGCCACTGTCCACCGGGGGAGGGGAGGCCACTGTCCACTGGGGAGGGAGCCCACTGTCCACTCGGGAGGCCCACTGTCCACCAGGGGGAGGGGGCCCACTGTCCACCGGGGGAGGGGAGGCCACTATCCACCGGGGGGGGGAGCCCACTATCCACCAGGGGGAGGGGAGCCCACTGTCCACCAGGGGGGGAGCCCACTGTCCACCAGGGGGAAGAGGAGCCCACTGTCCACCAGGGGGAGGGGAGGCCACTGTCCACCGGGAGGGAGGCCACTGTCCACCAGGGGGAGGGGAGGCCACTGTCCACCCGGGGAGGGGGCCCTGTTCACCGGGGAGGGAGGCCACTGTCTACCGGGGGAGGGGAGGCCACTGTCCACCGGGGGGGAGCCCACTGTCCACTGGGGGAGGAGGCCACTGTCCACCAGGGGGAGGGAGGCCACTGTCCACCGGGGGAGGGAGGCCACTGTCCACCGGGAGGGAGGGGAGCCCACTATCCACCAGGGGGAAGAGGAGCCCAATGTCCACCAGGGGGAGGGGAGGCCACTGTCCACCAGGGGGAAGAGGAGCCCAATGTCCACCAGGGGGAGGGGAGCCCACTGTCCACCAGGGGGGAGGGGAGGCCACTGTCCACCAGGGGGAGGGGGCCCTGTCCACCAGAGTGGAGACCTCCCACGCGTCGGCAGGTGGGGGGCACCGGGCAGCGGGTCTGCCGTGGGCCTTGGCCTGTCCTGAGTTCTCTGACCTGTACTCCGAGGAGGCCAAGGCCAGACGTGCAGGAAGATGAAGCTAGAGACACAACATGTGTGCTGACAACTCTGCCTCTTTGTTTTCGGGCCTCTGGGGGCAGTGGGGAAGCGACGTCCACTCAGACGAGCCTCCGGTCCACGCGCACGTTGAGGGCAGAGATATTTCCTCACCACTGGGTTCTCTGCGCTCTGCACGTGGCCGAGGCCCCGCAGATCCGCGCAGCGTGGGGCTGTTGCTGCAGCCTCTGGGCACAATGTAAAGATGACGTTCTCTGGGGGAGGGGCCCTGGCGCTTCCCACAGCAGGAAGGCAGGCCCGCCGGGTCTGGGTCCGGGCGCAGGCCCCCCGCTCTGTCCCTTTGCTGGCTTGTGGGTCGGGGCTCACAGGATACACAGGAGGCATGTCATCGGCTTGGGGAAGGCTGGGACAGTGTCCTTGTCCATCTTGGAAAGAAGTGCGGATGGGGTGGGGGCTCCTCTGGCGATGGCGTGGAAGCCGTGGTCTATGATCAGGCTTCTCTTGGGCGACCGTGGGGTTAGGAGGCCTCCTTCGCCCGGCGCTTGCTTTCCAGTTTCAGGATGGAAGACTTGCTTCTTGAAAGCAAAAGGCCAATCATGCACAAGTCTGTGTGCTTTAGGAGGGGGAGCCTTTGGATGGGAGTTATCCCAAGGGGGACAAGCAGCTTCTGGAAGGTTCCGCACAGCTCTGGGCACGTGCACCGACTTCTCAGTGAGAATCATTCTGCATCGTGGAGCCTCCAGAGGTTTGGTGGAGGTGTCTGACTCTTTTGATGCTCAGGGACAGGACTTTGGTAAATTTGGAGTTGATAAAATTAGATTCGGTTCAGTACTGTGTGCTTCCGTCATCAGCAACTTTACTGAAAGAGTGAAAATAGGTCAGAGTCTTCCATACAAGCCGGTTTAGTGTTATAATTAAAAATCCAAACCCAAACCCAACCAAAAATTACATTGGAGGCTGACACGCTGTGTTGCTAATTTGCGGGAAGTTTATGTGAACCACAAAATATTCCCTTAATTTGCTAGTTATTTATATTGAGAAGAAATAAAAAATGTTTGGACTCCAACCAAGGTAAGAATTATGTGCAGTGACTTAGTCCTAAATGTAAACGCCTACAAGCACTTACCTGGATATTGGTGAAGTGAGTGGGGGTCAGTCCCGGGCATTCACTGGTTCATTCAGATCGCTGAGCACAAATGCCCCCGTGGCCCCCAGAAAACCTTCTGAAATTTGCAGCTGCTTGTGAATTCGTTGTTCCCAGCGAAGCCACTTCGACATCGAAAGCCCCTGACTCTCACTTTGCCACGGCTCAGTGCACAAGCCCACAGTGTAATTATGGGCTTTAGAAGACAAATGTTATTTACCTATTTCAGATCATTGGGCGAATCATGAGTTTAAAAACATTAGAGACTTTCCCTTTACAGCCCATATTGCTGCTTGCGCATGAGTCAGTGCCTGGCTTGGGGTAGGGGAGGTCTCTCTCTGTTGGCCTCAAGGACTTGGGAACGCCCGACCTTTCCCATAATTGGGCTCCTTTCTTCTCTTGGGTCCTTCCAGAAGCCCCCAGGCCAAGAGTGAGGGGAGACGGTGGCTCTCCCTGGACAGGAGCAGAGGTGGGCATCAGATTGCGCCCTCTCCGGATGTCCCTACACCTCTGTTTCCACGTGCACTGCCCCCTGGCCAGGTCCCACTGGGTGGTTCCGGGCTGTGTGCGTGTCTACTGCTTACTGGAAAAGTGCTTCCCGGGGCGGCAGCTCTTGACAACTCCTGTTTGACCTGTGAAATAGACCTTAGCTTTTTTAATTTTAATTTTTAAAAATTTTTTATTGTTGAGACACACACACACACACACACACACACACACACACACACACACACACAGAGTGTGAGCAGGGGAGGGGCAGAGAGAGAAGGAGACACAGAATCTGAAGCAGCTCCAGGCTCTGAGCTGTCAGCACAGAACCCCACGTGGGGCTCGAACTCATGAACTGTGAGATCATGACCTGAGCTGAAGTCTGACGCTTAACCGACTGAGCAACCTGGGCACCCTAGACTTTAGCTTTTTAAAAATCTGTGACGTCATGGGGCACTTGGTTGGCTCAGTGAGTTAAGCGTCCGACTTCGGCTCAGGTCATGATCTCACGGTTCATGGGTTTGAGGCCTGCGTCGGGCTCTGTGCTGACAGCTCAGAGCCTGGAGCCTGTTTCAGAGTCTGTGTCTCTCTCTCTCTCTGACCCTCCCCTGCTCATGCTGTCTCTCTCTCAGAAATAAATAAAACATTAAAAAATTTAAAAAAAATAAAAATCTGTGATGTCAGAGCCACAGGCATCCACAAGGCAGTAAGAGCCACCAGCTTCTTCTCACTGGGCCTTTGCCAATGTTGATGTGAATGTCACAGGTTCCCACCATGCTGAGCAGAGACGCGATTGCCTAGAACTTTCTGGAAAGCTTGGTCTCTTCCATGGAGAAGTTAAGTCTTTGCGCTGTAGGACTTTCTATTCAGGGAGGACAGTGCTCTGGGCACTGGGTGGGGGTCTGGGAGAGTCCCGGCAAGGACGGTGCTGAACACATGTCGTGGCGGAGAATAGGGGCACCTTCTCGTCTGTCCCAGAACGTAGAAACCATCAGTTTTTTGGTTGTCATTGGCTGGAAAGTAGGGACTGATGGCTAAATTAAATTAGACAATTAAAAATAAAGTTTATTTATTTAAAAAATGCATCCAACTGGGGCGCCTGGGTGGCTTAGTCGGTTAAGCGTCCGACTTTCGCTTAGGTCATGATCTCGCGGTTCGTGGGTTCGAGCCCCGCGTCGGGCTCTGTGCTGACTGCCAGCTCAGAGCCGGGAGCCTGTTTCAGTCTGTGACTCCCTCTCTCTCTGACCCTCCCCTGCTCACGCTGTCTCTCTCTCTCTCTCTCTCTCTCCTGGAAATAAATAAAACATTTAAAAAAAATAAAAAATAAATAAAAAATGCATCCAACTGTATGACTTTGCTCAGAGATACCTAATGCCAGCAAGGGTCCATCCTGAGTTAACCTCATAGAAGCAAAGGTCACCGCTGACGGTGAGCCCCAGCAGGGGACAGGTGCCCTCTCCTGGCCCCCGTGTCTGTGCGATCTTGCCAGGCAGCCCAGGGGCCTTTTCCCTCCAGGGTCGCGTCCTTCTGCTTAGAACAGGTCCAGGGAGGATCCGTTGGTAAAGCAAAGTGTGCCTTCCGGGTTGTACTGTACGGAGGGGGATTTGAGGACGAGAGTGCAGTGGACCTGCGTGCGCCTTGTCTGAGCCCCACGGGCGCAGACGGGGGGCCTCCCCCCTGCTCAGGCCACCCATACACGTGCTGACCTCAACCTCGGCCATGAAGAGAGGACAAGCCGCCACTGAGACAAGCCTTTGAGAGCTCTGGCTGCTTTGTGGACTCCGAGTCTGGTCCTGGGCCCCAGCCGTGCCCCTGGAGCACAGGCAAGTCACGCCCGGGGCGGCGTCCCCAGCGACGGCGGGTTCCAGCGTAAGCCCCTGCATCTGCTAACGGGGCAGCTGCATCTCCCCGGAGGTGCCCCGAACATGGGCCCCCGGGCGCCTCCCAGCCCCCTCACCAGGGCACGTGCGTATCTGTGCGGGGCCGCGGACGCCACCCAGCCCTGGTGGTCATCAGCAGGCTCAAGTGCCCTCACGTTACCAGGCTGGAGCCGTGTTCCATTCAATGCAAACTGCAGCGCCAGGAGGGGTCCGCGGGGGTTTCCTAGAGGAGCCTGTGCACAGACATGCTTCATGTGTCGTGAATAAACTCTGGAAGCAACGGAAGGGGTGGAACAGTGAGAATAAAATAAAAAGGAATTTTATGATCATTGTGAGAAATTGATGGAGTGTGGCTGGCATGGATTCTATAAAATGGAGTTCGCTCCAGCCGGCCCCACAAGGCAGGAGCGCACTTTCCTTCCTGTGGCTTATGAATTATTGCTGCTGCGCATTCCAATATTTACTTCTTAGCGTTGAACCTTTGCAAAGCCGCGATCCAAAACTACGTGGCTGTTAATTGGAAATACCCCTACGATGCCCGGAAAAATTAGTCTTAGGGAGCAGAAGAAGGAAATCTACAGCCCAACAGGTCAGTTAGCTCTGTGATTTACGGAAGGGCGTCTGCGCTGACCTGCGGTTTTATTCAAAATTCACAGCCGGATGACAGAAGGAAAAAGAACAGGTCTCTTTCAGGTTGCTCTGCACATTGACATACATATAATTTAAATATTTACCCACTGGGAGAGGCCGCAGGGCTCGGGCCCGGTGGTGCCAACGGGGCCTAATCCTGGGGCGTGAGCCTTGCTGACTTCGCCCTGTTTCACGCCTGCCGATTGAATAACACGTAGCACTTTTCTCGAGAGCCCCCCACTATGATTTCAAAACACATCAGTTTCAATTAACTCTAAGAAAAAAATGTGATCACTAATTCTGGGCTGTCGTTACTGATTGTGAAGCTGGCTGCTTTGAATTTGAGGACTTTGATGGAGACTTAACCAAAGGACAGGGAATAATGGGATTTTTTAAAATTATTATACCTGGAGTGATAAAACTGCCAAACGGTGTACTTTCTGGCTTTTAAAATAAACCTCCCCAGCACCTGTGTGCTGGAGAAAATCTAAAACAGTGATATGGAGCCTGCCCAGGACCGGACGCTGCCCTGAGAGCACGAAGGGGCCGTTTGGTCTATTTTATTTATTTAATCTGAATGTCTTACCCTTGATTTAGGCGGATGGACACAGGTGGCACCCAGCCACGCCCCCTCCCCGACCCGCTGTCCTGAGATGAGCGTGGGTAGCGCTTGCGGCTGGTTGCGGGGTGTGCGGGGCTCGCTCTCGGTCCCCCCACAGGAGCGCAGCAGCGCTGGCCGCGGACGCACGCCAGCCCGAGAGGCGTGCTGTGTCCCACTTGGACACGGGCTCATCGTCACTCAGGTGGGCTGGGTATTTCAGGAGCACTTTTCAGGTTTCCCAGCACTGCTCATTTCGAACGCGGTGTTTGTTTTCAGAATTCCTTATAGGCGTCCGAGTGTGCGTAGCCCTTGTTACCGTCTAGCTGGTGGGGATGCGGTGAGAAGATGGACTTGTAGCAGCACCGAGTTTACTGTCTAAAGAGCGGGGAGAACCTACAAGCCACAAGGACACCTCTGATTTAGACGCAGTCACCACACCAGTATCTGTTCTTGTGTGTATGAGCCACGCACGTGTGTTCATACACTCGCCTCACTTCTAGTGTCTCCCTCATCCCTGCGCACAATTTCAAGTGGTCCCCACAGGTGAAGGGTCCCCACAGGTGGAGGGTCCCCACAGGTGGAGGGTCCCCACAGGTAGGTGGTCCTCACAGGTGGGTGGTCCCCACAGGTGGAGGGTCCCCACAGGTGGATGGTCCCCACAGGTGGAGGGTCCCCACAGGTGGGTGGTCCTCACAGGTGGGTGGTCCCCACAGGTGGAGGGTCCCCACAGGTGGAGGGTCCCCACAGGTGGAGAGGAAGGGTCTTCTTAGGGGACAAGTGAGAAGGGGTGTTTTGTGAGGTAGGTCACGGTCACATAGAATGAGTTTCCTGCAGCGGAAACATCTTGCTGGTTTATGTCTGAGCCCGAGGGCTCTGGCCTGGCCCGTAAGTCTCCATGAGTGGGGGTGCGACACCCCTAAAGCCTCACTGGGAAGAGACCCCCAGGCTCAGGGGGGATTGTGTGTGGGAGGCCAGCCTGGGCTGCCCTGCTGCCTCGCTGACCTGGGCGCTGTGGCACCCATCCTGGTCACCTCGCATCTGGGCTGGCCTCCCAGTGGGGTCCAGGTGGAGGCCCCCGAAACAGGAGGCTGTCTCCGGGGCTGCTGGGAAGGAGCCGGTCCCATGGCCCCAAAGGCTGCTTTCAAGACACTCTGATGCCACGGGCGGGCGCTGGGGGCCAGGATAAGCTGGGTCCCCGGAAATCCCGCACACGAGCCGGCTTCCCCAGCACGGGCCATTCCGTGGGGTCACCTGTGAAGAAAGAGTCTGAAGGGAGTAAACAGAGGAGGAAAACTTTGGCAGAGCCGATAGAGCCCAAGTCTTCCCGAGCGTGTGCCTTTCCCCTAGGAGGTGACTCGGGCTCAGACGTTCCCTCTACTGTAACAAGTTCCAGATTATCAGCTGAATTTTTCATGAGAGAATACTTTTTCTTTTTAGGTGATTTTTAGATAATTGTTGCTGGTAAAGATACTCACTATCTAGAGAATAATCTCATTTTCCTCCTGGTCACTGCCACAGACAGACAGTGGTTGATCACAGGATCACATTCAGAGTTTCCTTACTCTTATTTTTTTTTTTAATTTTTTTAATTTTTTAAAATTTTTTATTTATTTCTAGGAGAGAGAGAGAGACAGCGTGAGCAGGGAGGGTCAGAGAGAGGGAGACACAGACTCTGAAACAGGCTCCAGGCTCTGAGCTGGCAGCACAGAGCCTGACTTGGGGCTCGAACCCGTGAACCGTGAGATCATGACCTGAGCCGAAGTCGGACGCTTAACCGACTAAGCCACCCAGGCGCCCCAGAGTTGCCTTACTCTTTGCCGGGGGCAGGGCCCAGGGGTCGGGGTGAGCATGACCCAAAGACAGGGGAGTTTGGGAGCAGGAGGTAGGGGCCCGCCCTGGGCTGGTGGAGCCGGGGCGGGGGGAGTGGGGCCTCTGTTCGCAGGCAGGCCCAGGAGAGCATGGGTCCTGGACAGTCATCATCCCCCCTCCTAGACTGCGATTTCTGTTGTTTTCTTCAGCGCTCAGTGGAGTCTGTCTGTGCCGTCGGGGTGTCGTGAGGAGGGGAGGCCAGGTTGCCAGAGCAGCGTGAGGCCGCTGTGCATGGTGGACGGGTCCCCATCCAGTGGGCACGTGGCCCGTGAGTTCTGGCTGGGACCCTGAGAATGGCCCTGAGTGAGGGTCCTGGCGGACAGGGTGGAGGAAACATCAGTGACAGGAGCCCAGGGGACACAGGGCGGTCAGGACAGGGCCCGCCCCCTTCTCTCACACATGTCCCCCCCTCCTGGGGCTGCCCCCTTTGGGGAAGAATGGTGCCCTCCTGCAATGGAGGCTTCTTCCTAGCACCTGCCGCCTAACAGAGGCTCTCAGCGGTGGCTGGGCCCCGGGGGCTCCGAGCTTCCTTCCTTTCAGGGTCACAGATCCCCGGGACCCCCTGCTGTGCCACCTGGAGGTCTGTGTTGGGGAGCACAGTGGCCCCAGGGGTCCGGGGCCAGACTCACCTCCCCCTCGGCTCCGGCCTGGGCTCCACCACGTCTCCCTGAAGATGCCCAGTGACCTTTCAGCTGGGCAGCCCCTGGGTCCCCAGGCACAGAGCCGGCCGCCCAAACCACTCGGGCCAGAGAAGCTCTTCTTTCTGCCTTTCCTGGCCCCCAGAGTGGGGCGGGGGGAGGCTGTGGGTGAGAGGCCTTTGCCACCTCTGCCTTAGGCAGCGCCATCCCTGGAGGGTCTTAGCATCTTCCCTCTGGTGACTGTCACATGACATGGGACAGATGACCTGGGGTGTGATCAGTCCCCACCAGAGCTGCCTGCCGGGCTCCCGCAGGGTCAGCGGGCCGCCCCAGCCAGCCACCTCATGGGGCCAGCGGAACCGAGGGGCTGGCTCTGCGGAAGCTGTGGGCGCGAGACCAGGAGTCTATGTGCATGTGCGCCTGGTGCACCCTAACGGTACACGCGCCCCGCTGCCCTCTGTAGGCGCCCTGGGGGGCAGCTGCCTGGGGAGACGTGGCTTCCTCCACACGGCCGCGGGGCCGTGACTCACAGGGATCCGGTCACTGATCGCGGGAAGACAGCTGTCAGGAGGCTGGTGGCTGTCATTGCCCCTGGGGGATCTTTGCCGTCCTGCTATAAGCCCCGCTTGGGCCGGAATTGGGGTGGCTTACAGGCCATGAGGTGCCTTGCCTGGGGGCCGGAGCGTTCATGCCTTATCTGTTTTCTCTGCTCTCCCGACAGGACCTGAGACAGCCCAGAGGGAGGTGTTTCCTTAAAGGCACAGTGGGAGTGACTGGACATGCCCGGCCCTGCCCAGTGCAAGTTACACACGCACCGGGGCAGGTGGCTCTCAGCGTGGGGGGGCTGGAGGCCATTTTCCAGATTTGGTCATAAGCTTTAGGCATTAAATGTCATGAGGAGGCTGGGAGTTTGCAAATATCGTGCAGCATTTTGAAAGACCTCCAGTCAGGTGAACATTCCGGAAGGCGACACTCAAGTCTTCAAAGAGATCCCGCCTTTGAGCAAGTGATGTTCTCTCCTTACTCGCCCGGTAATGGGGCTTGGGGTCGGTTCCAGGCTGACATCCAGGGACGGCTCACCGTGGGTTAAATCCAGCCAATCTTAGTCGGGTGGGAGGGGAGGAGACTGTTTCTGTAATTGCTCAGGTGTCTGACTCTGGCTCATCACATCCTGAACTTTCTCGCAGGGAGAGTAAGCAGTGTGACGCCACGGGCCACGCTGGGAGCAGAGCACGGGGTCTGGGGCCCGGAAGTGCACCCCTGCTCGAACTGAAGGGAGAGCTGCAGGGACAGGTGTGTCGGGGGGAGGTCCTCACACCGCTGAGAGCCCCTCACTGGGGACTTGCTCTGGGCGCTGAGTGTCCCGAAACCACAGGGTGACTCCAGAGAATTGTACGCATTCTCCTTCCCGAGCGCGGCTGACCCCATGCACCCCAGGAGAGCCCCCACCAGCGGCAGAGAGAGTGTTTGGGGCGAGGGTTCAAGTTTATGACATGTGTGAGCCACAAGATTTAAATAGCTGTTTTAAAAGATCTGATGTATGTGGAAATGGTAAAACTCTAGCAAGTTGGATTTTAGTTCAGAATTCACGTCAAGTCACTGAAGATCAGACATTTATAAGGGTGTGATTGAAGCAAACAGGTTTTTGCCTAATGAGAGAAAATCTGGACAAAATTATGGGGGGAACACAGAGAGAATGAAGTGTTTTATGCATACATATTATGTGCTAATTCCAATAGAATGCTTTATTTGCCTGAATAATAATTAATGACAAGCTCTTTTTCTTTGAAAATGTTTTAAAATTCAGACTGCATTTTTTACAGCAGAGCTGGTTCAGATAACTTGGGTTCTGGGTGGGCTGTGATTTCACAACTGGTCAGCCCTCCATGGCTCCCCGAGGCCGGCTCCCCGACTCCCTTTCACAGGTGAGGGGCG
The DNA here is from genome assembly GCA_017311185.1 of Proteles cristata cristata. Lineage (NCBI taxonomy): Eukaryota > Metazoa > Chordata > Mammalia > Carnivora > Hyaenidae > Proteles > Proteles cristata. The sequence goes on along the minus strand of JAESUZ010000406.1, from coordinate 33,093 downwards.
GGGCTCTGGCAGGGGATCCCTGGCCAAGCCGTGGCCATCAGTGGCTCCCAGGGGAACCAGCCGTCACTGGAGGGCTTTCCGATGACACCCTGAGGCCACCTCCTGGTCTGGGACTGCAGACCTGTCCCCGTCTTGGGGAAAGTGCTTCCAGTTCCGAGAATACAGACTCAAAAGGAAGGTGGTAAAAGTGTCCCACACCCAACGTACTTAAATGTACTTCAAAATAGGAAAACACTGTGAATTGGCGGACGTGAACTTTGACCCAGGATATGCCCCTAGGAATGCACCTGATGGGCCTGGGGCTGGAGGGAGGCGGCCCCAGATTCGCTCAGATGAAGGAAGTTCATTTTCCCAAATCAATGCCTGCCTGTCTCTGGAACACGGGGTGTGTGTGTGTGTGTGTGTGTGTGTGTGTGTGTGCGCAGACACAGCAAGCGGGAAGGGAAAGAGCAGAGCCTCTGAGCAGCTGCCAGTCTGTGGCCTGAGCACAGCCACCCAGTGAAAAATAAAGGACAAAGAACCATTTTTCGGGAAAGCGCAGGTAATCACCCTTATTTCCCACCATGCACGACCCCCCGGGCTCTGTGGTGGCACCGCAGACCTCCCCCGCCCGAAGGATACGAGGATGCCAGTCTGGGAGGCGGGTGTGGCTGCCTATTCGCCCTGGGGGGTGGTGTGTGGTGTGCTGAGGGCGCGTGGCTGGGGTGGGGGGCTGCAGGGGTGGGGTGTGCATGGGGGGCGTGTGCGGGGTGGGGGGGAACAGGGGACCGGGCACGGGGGTGGGGGTGGGTGCACGAGCTGGGGGGCCCTCCGGGGGCTGCGCAGCCTGCCCGTCTGGGCCTGCCTCCCTTGCTCCAACCCCCCCGCAGGACCTGGGCTCTTCCACGACAGGGCATCGTAGCCCAGGTCTTCCCGGAGGGCAGAGCTTTGTAGGGTTATTGGTCGTCTGTGGAAAACTCGGGGCTGCCCCAGAGCCTGGGCCACGGCTGTGTGTCTCCGAGGGACCCTGGCAGACACCCTGGCAGAAGAGGCAGCGGTTTGCACAGATCGACTCACAGGGGCAGGCGGGCTGGGCGTGGGGTGGAGGGGTGCGGTGCGGGCGGAGACTGTTGGGCAGGGGGCGGGGAGCACAGGGCGAGGGGCCTATGGCCTGGGCGGCTCCTTGGCATTTGGGGATTTGCTTCCGACTGCAGTGCTGCGCCCTGCGGAGCGCGCCCTCTCATTATGTGCCACAAAGTAGCCGTCCTCGGGCCCTTGCCCAGTGTGCGAAGGCAGTGTGGGGCCCTGCGTGTGTGTGTGTGTGTGCATGTGCGTGTCCCAGGACGCAGCCTGCTGGCGGGGCGACAGCGGAGGGCCCCAGCTGTCAGGCCCGCCGCCCGCAGGCCAGCTCTCTTCAGGAGGCAGACCGACACCTCACCTGTCCGTGGCCGAGGAGCGGCTCCGTGGTCACCTACGTGGGGGTTCATCTGGTTCTTAAGATGCAGGCAGCGCTCTCCCTCCCCCCGCCCCCTCTTCCAGCAAAATAATACTTTTTTTTAAAAGCCCAATTCCCAATAGATAAACAGTAATTACAATTACAATTGCATACGCCTAATAAATACTGAATTGGTTCTCAATGCGGGAACCTCAGGAAACTTGCCTTTTACAAACGAACTGATGAACACAATCCCTGGGGCTGTCTTCCTTTTCTTTTTTTTTTCAGTAATATTTAACATCACCACGAGCGGTTTGTTGTTTAAAGGCACTGATTAGCCCTGATGTTGTCCATGGCGAGCACGTGTTTCCCGGGCGGCCGTGGGAGCCTGCGCCGCCGCCTTCGCCTCTGCTGGCTTCCTAACATGGCTTGTGAACAAAGCTCTGTTTGCCCATATGGAGAAGGTGACTGACCAGATGTTCTGAGCTTTAAGAGATCTGTCGGTGTCCCTGTGATTTCCACCGGGAGGTTCAGTTGTCCCAGATTTCCCCACGGAGAGCCAGACCAGCACCACGGTCACGGGCAAGGTGAAGCTCTTCCAGCCACCTAGCTGTCTGGGGCGCTGGGGGGAGGGGGACCCCCCGAGCCCGGGGTCGGCGGACATGCTGCCGATTGACGCGACAAAGATGACACACCGCAGTTTTGAAGCCGTTTGCAGTAAAATGGAAGAAAGCTGCTGAGGACAGTCCAGACCCAAGAAGGTCACAAAGGGGAGCTCGGGTGTGGGGGGCCCTGCCCTGGGTCGCGCGCCCTCTGTGGCGCCCTGACTGCCTGGGGGGCAGACCCTCCCAGATGCAGGAGCGAACCCCATGCCTGTTTAATGTAAAACCCCGCACAGGACGAAGGGTCTGCGTGACCTCAAGAAAAGCCAGAACGAACAGTCTCATCGAGTAAACGGAGCCCCTGTCCCCTACCTGTCACCCTGCCTCCTCCCAGCGGAGGCCTGCTCGCTCATTTCCCTGCAGAGCCATTACCGTACTGTGCTTTCTAGAGAGGTTTGCAAGCCACCTGCCACACCTTCGGCATTTTCTCTGCAACAAAGCACTTGAGGCGTCAGTGCCGGGCCCAGGGCTCTGCTCTGCTCCACACTGGGGGCCGAAGATGAGTCAGAAGGAGCGAGTCCAAGCAGAAATTATTATTGATCTAATCACATAATCAGCAGCAAACACTTCAGGCTAAGATAGCAAATCCACGGCAGCCTGCCCACACAGCCGCCCTCACACACTCGCCAGCCAGCGGGGCGCACGGGCAGAGCGTGGGACCAGCCCACGCGGAGGCGGACCCCGTTCCCAGGGCTGGGGTGGGCTTGGAGTTAAGCGTTATCAATCAGCGATAAGAGCCGCGTGTCTGTTAAACATAACGACATTGGCAGGAGGATTATAGGATGCTTTCTTGCCATAATCTAGAAGCATCTTTCAGACAAAACTCTGCTTGAAATCAATTGTGTGCAAGGAGCCGCCTGCTGTGGCCCTTTGGTGTCACACAAAAGGGGTGAGCATCTCCCTGTGATCTTCAGCCACAACCGGTTTATCTAATGAGACCAGAGTTTTAATTTCTTCTCACATCAAACTCGGAATCGATGCTCTGTACTCGGCAAAGTGTGCGAATGGCTGTGTGGCCATGTCCTCGGGCGCGGCGGCCGTGGGCCCTCTGCAGACCCGCGACCTGCCCCGGTGGCTCCTCAGGGCGCGCCGGGGACCTGGGGCTGGGGTGCCGCACAGGCGTGGGGGCGCCCCCGGGTTATGCCGCCTGTCCCCCCACCCATGGGGCCGCGTGGCCAGCACGTGGGGGCCACACTGATCCCCACCCCCCCCCGTGGTCAGCACCATCTTGTCCGGGTCACGTGTAGGGAACGTATGCCGCAGCAGAGGCGCAGGTCACAGGTTCTTGGTCATGGGTTCATAGGTCACAGATCACTAGGTCATAGGTTCAGAGGTCATAGGTTTTCATTTCGTTGTGTGCATTATATTCCAAAACATTTCTTTATCACCAGGCTTAAATTATACAACTTGTCCCCAGATTTAAACTGTACAATATATTGTCCCTTGTCGGCGGCGCGGGATGTGTGGCCCCTCACGGCGAGGACCGCCGCGCACACAGGGAGCCCCTGACCGCCAGGCCTGGGTCGCATCCCCACCGCCTGGTGCCCGCAGGAGACCTGCCCGAGGGCTAGGGAGACTCGTGTGCATAAGACAAGGGCGGACTCCCAGAAAGCGGACAGGAGCCGCCGCCCCTCGCTCCCCGGCCGCAGCCAGAGACCAGCCGGGTGTGTGGCCGAGGGCCTCGCTGCGCACCTGGACGCCCCGAGACCCGACACCCGCCCAGGCCACTGTCGCCCGCACGGGCCTGTCCGCACCTGCACTCGGCGCCCGCCCAGCCCTACGAACCTCCCAGCCGGTGCCTCACGCCTCCTCGTCTGAAGGTCACAGCGAGGCCCCGGGCAAGGGCCGGATGTGCCCCCGATTCCGCGCCTGTCCCTGTGTGCACGCGCCCCCCTGCGCGCAAGTGCCCCGCATTGTTCTCCCCGACGCCCACGCCCCGTCCAGGTAAACTGCTTCTACGCGAATGATGCGCGTGACCTAGGAAGTCAGAAGGGAAGCACAGAATCCCCTGAAGGCGGATGCAAGGAGTCCTCACACTCCCGGCCCCACTAGACAAATGCTAACACTGTTCCTTGCCTTATGGTTTTAGCTAAATACTCTTCTTCCAATGAAGTCACATCACTTCCTAAACACTGAGACACGTTCCGTCTACGCAGCGACACCCATGTGCCTCGACCACAGCACTGGGAGCCGCTCTTTCCAGTAGAAAGAGGATGATGTGTGTGGAGACTCGCATCTGAGAAAAGCCTATTTGCAGGTAGGTGCTTATCGGTTAAATGGCCGAATCGGCCTCACCCAAATGTTTAGAACAGTGTGGGGACACCTGACCCAGAAGGCGCAGTGCTGGGAGGAGGCCCTTTGCCTGTCCGGCTCTGCCCTCGCGGGTCGTGACCTGGGGTTCCGCGGCCGCCAGGGGCATCTGGAGTCAAGGTGGGCGCTGCATCGCCACGGTGCACGCGGATGCCTTCCCACCTGCACCGCTGCTCCCGCAGACGGCGTCTGGGGTGCGAGTCTAAGCGGTCCTCACTGCCGTTATCTCCGGGTCAGGCTCTTAGGAGGTGCCCCGGACTGCGTGTGCACGACACCCTCCCCAGAGCCGGGAGTGTGAGAGCTCCGTCTGGTCTCTGCACGTTCTTTCTTGCTGCCCTGTGCGGGGTGATGGTCATGCCACCACGATTTCCTAAACTTGCCCGTTTTTTCCTTCATATAGGTCCGTACCTTAGGTTACCCTGGGTACATCCTGCAATGTCCTTCCCATACGCATTGCTTCTGCAAACCCATCCTGTGCACCGGTCCCTGGACAGCCCTCAGGCGTCAGCACAACACCCACGCAGGTCTCCAGCTCCCCCCGCCCCCACCCTGCCCCTCCCAGGGCTGCTCTGCTGGTGTCTGAGTGACTCGAGACAGCGGTCTGTCCCCGATTCCCAGCCACCAGACAGTGGGACCCAGCCTTACTCGGCGCTGTGTTTCCTTCTCTGCGCTACAGTTTAGAACTGAGAGTTGGCCAAAGGAGATGCTCAGAAACCTGTCTAATGAATCATTAGTAAAAAAAAAAAAAATAAGTGCTTAGGGGCGCTGGGGGTGGGGGGGGTTCAGTCGGTTAAGCATCTGACTTCCCTTCAGGTTATGATCTCGCACTTCTGAGTTCGAGCCCCACGTTGGGCTCTGTGCTGACAGCTCGGAGCCTGCAGCCTGTTTCAGATTCTGTCTCTCTCTCTCTCTCTGTCCCTCCCCCACTCATGCTTTGTCTCTCTCTCTCTCAAACAAAACATTAAAATTAAAAATAAAGCACACAAAGAAACCAAAAGATTTGAAGAGCACCCCTTGTTAATATTTTACATGAGCAGACTTCTCATTATATGCCCATCACATCACAGGACGGCCCTGAAGGAAGACGCTGCCGTTGCCGGAAGGCTCGTGATGAGCACGTGGCCTCCCTGTGCTCTCGGCCACTTCCTGGAAGCTGTCACTATTTCCAAACCAAAAGTTAAAAAAAAAAAATTAAAAACAACAACAACAACAGCCTTTTCCCACCCGGGATGCGCTTATTTTGCCTGCATCGGTCGGCTCATCAAGTCAGCTTGGGGCTGCAATGGCCTGTGGAGTCTGAAGTCCGGGAGGGGGGCGCTCAATCAGTGGGGGGCACATGGGTTGCTTTTTCTAAGCTTGCAAAACTCGGAAGCATTTTGACCCTGTTAGTGTTTCATGTGAACACGTCACTGCTTTAAAACCTGCTTCTTGGGTGAAATAATGAGGTCATGTAAGCACTTTAAAGGGCCAAGCACTTTTTTCCGGATCGCAGACACCCTGCCGCCTGGTTGCAGCCAGGCCTGCTGTGGAGGGCGCGGGGCCAGCGGGTTTGCGTGGCCGCGTGCCGAGGGCGCGGGCAGTGGGCGCCGGAGCCTGGGGCTGCCCTCAGGCGGGTCTCCTCGCAGGGGAGGGGTCTGCGGGCGCCCAGGGAGCGGGCCGGGGGGCCTGGCGCTGCTGCTGCTTCCCACCCTGGGAGGAGGGGGGCGGCGTGTGGCCTCCGGCTCTTTCTTTGCGAGAACATCTGTCTAGGGCGGGGCAGCTGGACATGCTCCTTGGGAGGGATTTTACAACTTGGAATTTGTCTCAGCAAATAGATTTACTTCTGTGTATCATTGTCTCCTGTCAACAAAAAGGGGGAAGAAGTTAGGCTTATAAACAATTTTCCTTTATTGTGATTACTTTTATTCATAGATTATGAATGTGCTGCATACGCTTCTATATGTTACAGAAGATGAACCAGATTTTCATGAAATGTCGGATCACCAACCAGAGGGGAAAAATGTGTGTAGTTTTGGCCCGTTCTGGCCTGTTTGTTTCCAACGTCTGTGCCAAACTAGCTCAATGGACCAAAGACGTCTCTGGAAATCAGGAATAGAAACATTCATTTGAAAATATTGTTCTTAATGTTGAAAGTTTCTTCAAAGCAGAATTGTGCTAATAGCATTGTTTCCTCCAGCCATTTAAATGCCCTACATGCTGGAGAAACAGAAAGACCAAATTCATTAGGGATAAATTATTAAGTTAAAATCTTCAAAGCAAAAGCTTAAAGAAGGAAAAGCTCACCAAATGGAAAGAGAGGCACAGCGAGCCGCACATAACTTCACACCATTGTTTGTGTATTATTAGAGCTATTATAACTAATTGATGCACTAGCGGCTAATTAGTAGCCTGGCTTCTCCAAATGTTTTGCAGGACAATTACACTGCGCTGTTTCCAAAAGGCTCTGCGTGTAAGGGCGGTATTTGTCTACCTCTGCTTACCGTCCTGCGCGCCCCCACTTACGCTCGTGCGCTTGGAAATGACACGGGAGGTGCCGCACCCCACACCCCCCGTTTTCTTTGCCCAAATACAGACCTGCTTATGGCCTTTGTGGATTTCAGGGTGGGCAGAAGACAGGGCGCACGGGGATCAGGAAGCGCTTCGACACAGAACCAGCGGTCGGGGCAGCGCACGTGGGGTGGCATGTGCCGCGCCCTCCGGAGCACTTCTCCCCCGCGACTGTCCTGCGGCCCCACGGCCAAGGGCCCAAGGGCGCCAGGGGATGAGCCAATGGGGTTGTGGTGTTTGTGCGCCCCCTACAGGGACAGCGCGTTTCTCCGGACACAGATGTGTCCACAGCCATGACCTTGTCCTAAGGGTTTTCTAACTTTTGTGCTTTTAAACCATCGGCCTGATGAAGCCAGAGAATCCGGGTCTTAGGACCAGAGCGGCGCCTGGAAGGGACGAGTGCCGCCCGCAGACCCAGCTTTGCATGGAGGCCACCTTGTTTCCTCTTTCATACCGTTTCCAGGACAGTAAAGACAGCGTGTGCGCCCACGATCTCCGCCTGGTGTTTCACGGGCTCCCCCTGCCCTCGGGTCCCGTTTCTGTGCGAGCCAAGCGAGCACAGAGAGGGACAGGTTTTGTGGAACACGTGTGTGCGGTTCCCGACTCGCAGGCCACGTGACCGCACTGCCCCCCGCCCCCCCCCAGGGATGCAGCGTCTCTACCCCTCCCCGAGCGGAGAGGAAGCCCTCTCCTTCCTTTGCTGGGAGAATGAGCTAGAAAAATACGTGTGACCAGGACTCTGATTCTAGACCTGGGGGTTTTATACAATGTGTGCAAGGTGGACCCCCGCAAGTCAGACCCACGGCCACGTGAGTGTGTTCCTGCAGTTAGGACTTGGTGGGCTCAGGACCACGGGGTGATGGGCCCATGAACACCTCGCTTGAGCACCGGGGTGAGGTAAGTACGTGTGGGAGTGAGGCTTCTGCCACCAAGGACGAGCTCCTATTCACGGGGCCTCAGGTGAGCTGCCCCATGGGAGCCTCCCCAGCCCACAGGCAGACACCGACGCCCTGTTCACACGAGAGCACTGGCTTGGGCTAAGTGCTGTGCCACAGCAGGTGGTAGCTGGCGGGACGGGAACTCGCCTCCCGTCCTCTGGGCACTGGGCTTCCTTCTTACAGTTCATGAGAGAAAACCCTGTGAGTCCAGAAAGCACATGTTATATTGTGAATCTGCAGATGCCTGTCTGGGGTTGTAGGCAGTAAGTAACATTGTCAACAATGCCATTTCCTCTGAACAGCTTGTTTTGGAGAAATGCAGCATCCTCTGAATTAGACGTGATGTCTGGAAGGGCTTTCTGGGCTTTTCTGGAGGAGGCACAATGAAGCTATGCTTTGCAGGATGAGTAGGAGTTGGGTAAATAAGTTGAGGACAAGCATTTCAGGCAGAGGGAATAGCATTGTGAAGGAAAGGAGGCGAGGAGCCAAGTGTTTATGTGGATGAGCCAGACGTGGGCAGGGGGGCTCAGAGCTAATGCCAGGGGCTTCCCTTGATGCTGGAGGGGGTGGGGAGCTGCGGACACACCCCTGCTGGGTGTGGTGGGAGCAGGATCAGACTGGATGCAGGAGGCAAGTGCAGGTGCAGAATGGGGCACAGACGGAGGGCGGGACTGGGGTCTGGGGGGGGTGTCTCCGGTGTCCCTGGGCTCCCCGCCGGACCCTGGGATGCTCCTGCTGTTCCCCAGGGGGACACAGCCGTGGGGGGTGCATCGGGACATCCAACAGGTAGGTGCTTGCCGGGTGTGGAGGGTCTTGGAGAACATGCCGGGGTCATCAGCATAGGAGCAGTCGGGCTGCCTTCTGGACGTGGTCTCCCAGCAGGCGGCACGGGGCCTGGGGCGCCGCGCGGGCGTCTGCACGGCCCCCTAGGGCTGCCCGGCACAGGGGAGGCTTGGGCTCCGGATGCAGCTGGGGCTCCCGAGAACAGCAGCCGCATTTCAGCACAGCTGCGGGTCCTAGGAGGGCGCGGCTGCCACTCTTGCTTGCTCCCCTTCCTCCACGTCTGATCTGGCTGCTTCCTCTCTGGCGAGTCTTGCGAGCCCAGGGCACTGTGGGCCCCTCCCACCCACCCAGCTGTCCCACTGGCCAGTCCCACGTGAGAGCTCAGCTGGGGTCAGGGGGGACCCTTCCCGGGATGACGTGCCGGTGTCTGGGGAGACAGCTGCACGTGGCCTGGCGAGTGCCCTTATTCCCGCCACCTGAGCCACATGTCTGTCTTCAGCGGGTGTGCTTCTCAGCTCCCTGGAAGCCTGGTGGCCACGTGAGGGCTGCCGCCTGCAGCCACGTCGCCCTGGTTCCGTGTCCATGGAACCCCGCGAGGGTATGCTTCACGGCGCAGAGGCTCTGCTCAGCTCACCGGCAGGAGAGCTGTGGGCCCTTCCTCGTAACCAGGCCACCGTGACCAGAGCTGGGGTGGTGGGAAGGTGGTTTTCAACAAACGAAGTTCAGATTCTGCAGAAAATATACCTAATATACCTACCGAGATAATTCAACTTCATCTGTAAAAACGTGGCTTTATTCAGAAATTGTCAGTGATATGATACAGCTAATTAAGGCATGCATGGTGTTAACAGTTTCATTAGAGGAGATAATATTGCACAAGAAAAATAAGAAATCATTATGATGAATGTCTCAACATTACATTACATGTTAATGAAGTGTAAATGATCTAATTATTTTTGAAAGAATACAGATTCGATTAAACTGTCGGAATTAAATTGGAAAGGACAGCCTATTGTACTTTTTATGTACAGACAAGTTAGCGTTAATTAGGCACAATCTACAGGAACAAATGAGGCACAGCCCTCGGTGAACAATCACGGATCCATTGCTCAAGGCAGGTTTCATAAAGAATTATATCAGGGAAGACTTGGAAGTCAGTTCCTGCCTTGGCGCAGCGCGGCGGGCGGGCGCTCGGCCCCTGCCTCGTGTCGGGCTCGGGCGCCCCAGCGCCATTTGCAGGGATTCTGATGCTGCTCGTCAGGGGCGGCGATTCATTTCCATTGTCTGTCCCTGAAGTCGCTTCCGGGAGGCAGCGTAACCTGGCTGATCGCTTCCTACGGACGCTGGGGCCTTCAGAGGTGACCCCCTGCCCGCTGTCCCCACCAGGCTCTCCGAACCGGACGCTCTTTGTGTGATTGTCATTGTCATGGCAACATGGCGGCCACCTTCGGCCGTGCCTTTCCAGGTGCTGTGACTGAGCCGCGAGGGACGACTTGGGTTTCCCTCCCATTATGTGTTTCAGATCAATCGACCCAAAGAAGGGGGAGAGGAGGGAGAGGAGGGGGAGGAAGGGAAGGGGGAGGAGGGGGAGGGGGGCAGGAAGGGGAAGGGGGGGTGGGAGGAGGAGGAGAGAGAAGCCATAGTGAGGCAGAGCCCCCAAATCTGCAAACTTCATCAATACTCGATCAATACAGGTCTTTTTTCTCTTTTGGAAAAGCAGTCTTGAAGGCATCCAGCTTTATTTCTATCTTGTTTATGTTTTTATGGAATCCAGATCTGACGCGGGAGGCGTCCCTGTTGCAAGGCCGAGGCGGCCGGCGCCCAGACGCGGGCTGTGCGGGACGCTGGTTGTGCGGGCCTGTCGTCCCCCTTCCGGAGGGCAGTTTCTTGGACCTTCAGCCTCCATGCCGACTACGGCCTGGCGGCGGGTCTCCAGACTCCGTCACCTCTGCGTGAGGCCCACGCTTTCGAGATGAAACCTTCCCCCGATCAGTTATAGCCTCGCTGCATCATGGAGTTGTTATATTCCAGACCTGTGTGCTACAACCCAGGACACAAAATATGACGGAAGCCTCCAGCAAAATGAAAGGGGCATTATTGACGAAGAGCATTTGCTGTGTCAGAGGCCTTCGGTCCCTTCTGGTCCGTTAGAAATCACAGGTGGCTGCACAGTAGCCCAGGAATATATTTCATAAACCAGCTGCCCCCCCGCCCCCCCTCAGGAAGGCTCACTGGGGGCGAGGAGGCTGGGGGCACGGTCTTTGGTGTGTAGAACAAGAAATGTCTTTTTATACCCAGCTCCCAAACTTTAGGGTAATTATTAATAATTAGAATTGAGTGAAAAACCCACACCAAGTGAGTTATTCAATGTAATTTGCAGTTAACAATAGTTGCCGTTTTGAAGCTCAGGAGTCAGAACAAGAGAGTCGTACAGTCTTTTTGTTTTAATTTCTGGCAGCCGAAGGGACCAAGACTTAGAAAACCCTGTAGAGGGAAAGGGGGAACCACACGCCTAAGAATTACCAAAATAAAAAAAAGCACACACATCAACAACAACAAAAAGTAATTTGTAAAATGCATGGAATTCGGGGTTTTAAACAAATATATTTGGACTCTGCTCAAACAATGTTCACAAAAGGTGCTCGCGGCCAGCTGGGCTTTTTGTTTTAAAAATGTTCAGTATATGCTAACAAAACTGCATCCTGAAAAATATGCCCCGGGGGAAAGCCTAGAGGCTGTGAGCCTTTGGTCCTTGGGGTGCTGATCACTGCAGGCACTGGGTGAGGACCTCCAGGCATCAGGTGCCGGCCTGGCACTGGGTGATGACTGATAGGTTGAGGTGGTTACCATGGATACCAGAGGATGCCCGCGGTACAGAGGGCGGTGGTGAGCACCAGATAATGGCCGACAGACACCAGCAGATGACTGGGTGCCAGGTGAGGACCATGGGTGCCAGGCGTTGGCTTCTGGCTGGTCCAGGTGTGGCTAGCTCTGAAGAAGAGGTCACGGCAGCCACAGCATCTCTGGCTTGTGGTCACAGCTGGGCTTTGGTGTCAGGCTCACCGAGAGTCTACCATTGAAGCTGCCCCCCACCCACTGTGGTCCTGGCTGGTCAAGGCCCAGGGCTGTGTCTGGAAACTGAGTTTCAATAGTGTGGGTACCTCCTGAGGGTTTGCAGGGGGTCAGGAAAACGGCAGTGAAGCATCTGGACACCGGCTCAGATTGGTAACAATGACTGTTTTATGAGCTGGATGGTGGGCAGTGGTGGTGCAGCACTGCCACAGACATTTCTGAGAGTCAGGACCCCTGCTCAGTGTGGTCTAGAGCCTTCTGTGGACCTGCGCTGCCCACGATGAGTCTGGCTGTGGATCTAGAACCGGAGCGGGGTGGGGGCCTGAGAGCACACACTTCCGTGAGGCTGGGAAGGAGAGTATCACATGCTGCTGTCCCACAAGCCTTGTTTCCAGACTATAAAATGGTCTGGCTCAGCGGGACGCAGATACCACAGGGCTTCAGATACCTGCAGGTGTGGAAGTGGCCACCAATCGGGGCGGAGGGAGTCTCCACATCTCAGGGTCCGGAGACCCTAGTTTTCACAGAAGAGTTTCAGTTTCTGAAGACGGTAAGACTCAGCGTGGGTGCCAGACGTGGCTTAGCACAGAGCAGGACAGAACGCGACCACAGGAGGCGCTCTCGAGCACACGCAGGAACTCCTCCTCCCCAGTTTCCCCCCGGTTGGTGCGAGACCCTTCCGCCTGTGGGATACCGACCAGGGACCGCCCGGGGCCTCAGGGGCCTCTGCTGGGGGTTGCTGGGGGCTGGGGCAGAGGCTGGGGACCCAAGCAGGCCCTGGCCCCACATGTCGTGTGCTGTGTCTCCTCCTCCAGTGTGAATTCATCCAGGAAACCTGGGTAGCTGCCTCCTGTTTGTGAAAGCTGCCCAGGGAAAGCCTCCATCGCACACTGATCTCTTCCTTGATGAGTTCTACGTAGAAAATAAAATCCCCTGCGCACAAATATTTGTGAAAGATGAGCACATGTCAGAAATCGTACTTGAAGCCACTATTTCCATAGAAGAGCAATGTTAAGGACAACATAAGCTTTGAAGCCAGATCTGTGGGTGCTTGGTGGAGATGTATCACGCGGTGATTATCGTGGCCTGTCTGGAGAGCGTCTTATATCATCTTGGCTTTAAAATATTATGAATTTTGCTCTGCAGTTCAGGGTAATACCAATGGAAAGCCCTTCAAAATAACTACCAAGCCGGAAGGAAAACAATGCAATATAACTGTGTGCACTAGGGTACAGAATCTGTGTAGTAAAATGGAAAATAGAGTATTTTGCCAGTAGCTAATAATGCATTAACACTTATTCTCTTATTCTTCCCAAGGGACTCAGTATAATCAATTTCAGGTAATATTTATTACATTCATATCCTGTATATCAACCACTCAACTGGGTTTTGTAAACTTTTTACAGAGGGGGAAAATAGAATATTCTATTCAACAGTATCCAAAATAGTAAAATATTGTTTAATTGAGTTTCAAAGGCAGTTCGGGTGTTGGGGATAAGAAATACATCTTTACATTCTTACCTTAGGGTACCATGTTCTGGCATTATTGAGATCCAGACCCTTTAATTATAAACACTGTATCGAGTCAGGCAGTTAGTGGAGCATAATACTCAGACGAACATGGCTAATGTCAGTGTTATTAACATGGTCACTCGGAAACTAATTGTAGAACGCAGTTAGGGTGTCAGACATATTGTGCACTAATGCTACCCAATGAAAGATTAATAATAGCAAAACAGAAAGGAGGATCTACTTCTGGGTTGCCAGGACGGTGGGGGTGCTCTGGAAGAGGAGGGGCCGCCAGGCAGAGACGGCTTACAAAGAGAAATCGTAATTTGTTTCTCTGTTTTTTCCAGCATTATGGACATGCTTTTCTGCTCAGTTTAAATTGATTTTTCAATTTGATCTCAAGCCAGACTATATGTGACCTGATGAAGTCTCAGCCCTCCTGAGCCCAGATCTTAATCTCTTGTCTGAAATAGTTAGCATAGTCTGCGTCTCCTGCGTGGAAACCGAATGGACTAGCTGACTCCTCTGGCCACAGCTTTAAACAAACCAATTAGGTGTCCTCTGCTTGTGAACCCTGGTGTCAGGGAGCAGAGAAACAACATCCATGTCCCTCCCGGCGCCCCGTGCGGCGAGCAGGACCTCCTCGGGGCAGGATCCACTGCGTCTGCCCGCGGCCTGGCCGCTAGGAAGGAGAGCCTGGGCGCCAGGCAGTCCCCCGGATCCGGTGCTTTGGGCACCCACCTCTGGGTGTAAAGAAGCCAAGGGCTGGTGCTTCAGTGGCCACCGAGGAGGGGGGCTCTGTTCTTTCAAAGGTGAACCTGTACAGTAAATGTCTCCTCGTGATATCATTGTGGTTGGAAGTGTACAGGACTTCAGGTATTTAACGGGGGAAATACTGGGTAAACTTTATCCAGTCTTGGGTCAGTGTAGATAATGAGCAAGCCCCACGCAGCCCGGACTGTCGCTTGGAGTCTTCCCTCCCCCGCCCACAACGCAGCTATCTGGCCTTGGTTTTGCTGGGGGCTCGGTCGGCCCCGCACGCTCCCTTACAGACAAAGGTGCACCCTCTTGATCTGTTCCAAGGTGTTTTGCTCAAGCGTGTCCTTACCTCTACACCTCCTGCTTGCACTTTTTTCCCCTCTTAATTGGTAGGAGAAATGAGTGAAGAATGGGAGCAGGCAGAAGAGCATCTGGAAAGGCTCTTGCTAATCTGGACGGGGCCAGATGAGGCAGGATGCCAGCCGCACGAGTGGCTCGCAGGGTTGCCTACATCCATCGAGCCTCAGGAGACGAGACGAAGGCCCCGACATCCTGTAAGACGGTCTGAGGAGCGCTCGTTTCTCTTTCCCCTGAGAACGTGCACCAAACAACGGAGATACTGAGAAACAGAACCCCCAAGGTCATCTTCTGTGAGGTGGGGAGGCCCCTGCAACCCCGAGTAGTGAGAAGCGGGGAGGGACTGCCAGACGTGAGGGGGCCAGCACGGGGTGGGGGCGCGCAGCCCTGAGAGGCACGCACACCTGCAGGGCCCCCGCCCCCCCGGCCCGCGGAGCACCGTTCACACTGCAGGGCAATGGCGGGTGGAGGGCCGGCGCTGGCCTTGACCAAGGTGGGCTTGAAGAGGCCCAGAAGGTGCGGCTGGACACCGAGAAATACAGACAGACCCACCGGCAGTAAGCTGTCTGCTGGTAAGTCAGAGCAGGAGACGCCCTAGGTCCAGGCCGGCCCACTAGTTGCTGATCTGTGAGAAGCAAGAGCTGAAATAACACACACACACACACACACACACACACACACACACACAGCCTCGTGCCACAAAAACACAGCCCCAGCCTGTCACCCACATACATTTCCTGCAAATATTGGGTTTAGAAACAAGGAGGCACCAGGGGTTCTACAAAAAAGAACCCTGAGAAAAAGAAAGAAAGAATAGGAAAACATGGCAAGTGAAGAATGTTTGTCAGAAAATGCTGTCATAATGGGTCTTGGCAATGACTTTTTGGGTATGACACCAAAAGCACAGGCAACAAAAGGCCAAGTAAATAAGTGGTCTTACATTAAACTAAAAAGCTCTGCAGGGCAAAAGAAACCATCAACAAAAGGAAAAGACAACCCATAGAATAGGAGAAAATATTTGCAAACTATATTTCTGATAAGGAAGTTTATAATATATAAGGAAATGTATAAGGACTCCTATAACTCGATAAACCAAGAAAACAAGACTGAAAACAAAACCAAATAATCCAATTAATAGGCAAAGGACTCCAATAGATGCTCCTCAAAGAAGACATCAAGATGGCCAGGAGACACATGAAAAGGTGCTCAACTCCACTCCTCAACAGGGAAATGCAAATCAAAACCAAGGTATGGCCTCACACCTGTCAGAATGGCTATTAGAAAAAAGCTTAGACATCATAGGCGTTGGCAGAGCTGTGGGGAAACGGGAGCGCTGGAGCACTCTCGCTAGAAAGGTGAGTTAGCGCAGCCACTGTGGAAAGCAGTATGGCGATTCTTCAAAACATCAAAAATAAAACTATCCAGCAATCCCACTTTTGGGAATTCATCCAAAGGCATTGAAATGAAGATCTTGAAGAGATACTTGCACCCCTATGTTCATTGCAACATGATTCACACTAGGCAAGACATGGAAATATGTCCATTGATGTACAACACGAATGAATGGATAAACCTGGAAGACATTCTGCAAGCGAAATAAGCCAGACACGGAAAGACAAATACTATATGATCTTACTTATACAGGAAATCTAAAATAGTCAGATTCATAAAAGCAGAGAGCAGGGGCGCCTGGGTGGCTCAGTTGGTTAAGCATCTGACTTAGCTCAGCTCATGATCTCAAGGTTTGTGAGTTCAAGCTCTGTATCAGGCTCTATGCTGACAGCTTGGAGCCTGGAGCTGCTTCTGATTCTGTGTCTCCCTCTTTCTCTCTCTGCCCCTCCCCCACTCATGCCCTGGCTCTCTCTGTCTCAAAAAAAAATAAACATTAAAAATTTTTTTAAAAAATTAAAAAACAACAACCAACAGAGACAGAGCCCCCAGGGGCTGGGGGGAGGGATAGAGAGGTAATGGTCACAGGGTACAAACCTCCATTTATGCCGGAAGAATATGTTCCAGAGATCTAGCGGACATAGTGCCTATAGCTCGCAATGCTGTATGATGGACCTAACACCTGCTAGGAGGGTAGATCTTAAGTGTTCTTAATCACACACACACACACACACACACACACACACACACACACACTTAATAAAAATCAGTGGAAGAAACTTTGGGAATTGATGGATATGTCTGTGGCCTTGATAGTGGCAATGGTTTCATGGATGGATACTTATTCTCAAACTCATTGAGTTGCACACATTAAATACCTACAGCTTTTTACATGTCAGTCATACCTCATTAAAGTAAAAACAATGCTGTCATAGAGCAGATGGAAATCATGACAAAATATATTTTTATGGCTTGAAAACAGATAGGTATTTCCTAAAGCAATCACTTAAACAAAACAAGAGGTCGAAGAAGAGATTGTGGGTCTAAGAGCAAGTATCATAAGGCAAAGGAGGAGATAAAGCATAATCTGTTAGAGCTCATGAAGGAGGCGGGGAAGTCAAAACATCACAAAAACAAAGGCCACGTTCGAAGGAGTGTAAATTAGGGATACCACTGAGTCCTAGAGAGGAGACGCAGAGCAGAAGCAGGAAACTAAGCAAGATCAAATGAAAATGAAGATGGTGTGAAAGAGAATAGACAGAAATTATACCCACAGCAAGATGGGAAGTAAGGTATAAAATACTCATAAATGACTTTTGATGAAAGAGGTAATATTATATTATAAAATAGAATTATTTTTCCCCTAAAATAAAAAGAAACCTTGAAGTTTTAGATTGTCCCAGAAAGCAGCATAGAGCCATCAAGACAAAGAAATAGTGCCCGGGCCTCCAGGCCAAATCCCCACAAAAAATTGTGTGACTAGTGTCAGATGTCTCTGAGACAAAGGTCTGAACAGAGCTGGACAATCACTACAGCGCCTTCAAAAGAAGAAAAACGGGAACTGATAATTTTGTATACAGGCAAACTATTAGTCAAGTATGAAGACAATAGACGAGTATTTTGAATCTGCAATAACTAAATTAGTACATTTTCATAATCAATTTTAAACTTAGCTGTGATGAATTCCAGCTAGTAGAGAGACAAATGAAGAAACTATCTGTGAAAGACAGACATTGGGGGCAGAATTCTTTGGACTGGAAGATTAAAAGATGTGGCACGGCTGGGTAGGGGACAGAATACAAATGTTATAAAATCTAAAATTGTAGACATCATACAGCAGATCTTGAGAGGAGAGGGAGGAAGGGAGATGGGAAGTGGCATCAGAACTTTGGTCCCATGGGCTTTTATAAGAACGTAAAAGTAATGGAAGCACAGGTATATTAGTATCTAGTCTATGGCTTGACATTCCCTGAAGTTGGGCAGTGTCCAACATGAACAAGTGTACATGTAGATTCCATTTAAAACAGTAGGCTAAATACTAAAAAAGAAATAATAATAAAGTACAATCAGCCGTCAGTGGGTGGTGACGTGCTACGAAGGCATCAAAAAGTAGAAATACCCTAATTTCATTCTTGCTTATGGTAGGAGCCAATAAAAACTGCCTAAAAGCGATAAGTATATCACATAAGTTTTTTTTTTTGTTAAAAATGCCCAAAATGCAAGTCTTTCTACATATGGAAACACACAGAAAACAAAGCAAACACTGAATATATAGTGAGAGGAAAAGGCACTAAGAACAGAAAGCACACCCTGAAATGTGATGAGGAAGCTAAGACTATGTATATATCTCCTGCACCTGTATTTGTAAGTGGACTAAATGAAAATATTAAAAGAAAAAGGATTTTTTTTTACATCAAAGAGCAGAATTTCGTTATATGATGCACACACCGAAGCAAAGTAAGTCAGAAAAGTTGAAATTAAGAAGACAGGCAAAGGTACCAGGCAAATAGATAGAGAGAACATGAGGAGAAGTCTTTTGGTCGCAAACAAAGTGAATTTCAGGCCAAAAGTGCTAAAGAAGACAAAGAAAGACACTTTATAATACCATGAATTGTAATCAAAAGATCTCATAGTTTATGAATAGGTATGTTATACTGTTCACCAACATTTAGTAAACATAAGTGCAGGAAACCCCAGGGAGAATATACAGAAACTCACTGGTCATAGGAGATGTTATTTCTGGCCTCTCAACCCCGGAAAAATAAAGCACGATCACGAAGACATAGGTGACGTCTGCAAAGCACATTGTGGCAGATCTGAGTGATATTCACCTAATGCTTTGATCTGAAAATAGGCTTACAACTTCTTTACGTAGGGAGGGACTAAAACGTCACATGTAAAAACTGAGCATGGGGAAAAAAAAATCTCGTAAAAACAAAAGAAATAGTTCAGATTATGTTCTCTGATCTGAATGCAATAAAGCTAAAAATTAACCATAAAATCATAAAACAAATATTAACCACCAAATCATAAGACAATAACCAGACAAAGAAAAATCTCGCTACCTGGAAGATTCAAAATAAAACAACTAAGATAAAAGAGGGACCAAGCTCAGAGGAAAATGCATAGCCTTAAATAACTATACTGTCCTCATAAATGATAAAGAACAGAATAAGTGAAGTACCCAACATGAAAAGTTAGAAATTGAATAATCAAATGAATCTGAGGGAAACAAAATGAAGGAATTAAAGACAGTAGTGGAAACTGATGTTTTTAAAAATTTTTAATGTTTATTTATTTTTGAGAGAGAGAGAGAGAGAGAGAGAGCAAGCAAGCAGGGGAGGGGCAGAGGGGGAAGGAGACACAGAATCCGAAGCAGCTCCAGGCTCTGAGCTGTCAGCACAGAGCCCAACGTGGGGCTCAAACTCACGAACCGTGAGATCATGACCTGAGCCAAAGTCGGACGCTTAACCAGCTGAGCCCCCTGGGTGCCCCAAAACTGATGTGTTTTAAAGCAGAAAACAGTGAAGTTAAATGAAATGTTGAAATGTTGCTCTTTTGGAGGAGAAAACAAGAAGAGGAAACATGACCTATTAAAGTCCCTTCCCACCACCTCCACCGGCTCCTGTGAGAAGGAGAAGACGGGTGGACATGGATTCATGGGGGAAACTCTCCGTCCTCGGAGCTGACTGCACAAATCCAGGCAGATCCCTCTGATGGCCTGCAGGGAACGGCTGAGTTTGTTTTGGGGGGTGTGCTAATTACTGGCACTGAGTCCAGAAGATATAGAAAAAGTAACGGACCAATTAATAGAGAACATAGAGAAACAGGGCAAGTATGCCAAGCCTGATTCCACGGGAAACTGTGATGAATCTTTAAGAAAGAGATGTTGGCAAGGACATGGTTGTATCCATGTGGGAACCAACTTCCAAATTCTTTTGATGGATTAAAAACTGATAGCAAAATCAGACAAAATTAGCAGGAAAAAAGGGAACTTCTGCTTTAAACTCACTTGAGAAAGAACATCTTTCCTGAGCTGCACACTAGGGAATCCAGTCTGTAATGCAGTGAGAATCGTATCACTTATGTGATGGCAAGTTATTTAAGGAATGCAAAATGCAGTACCCCAAATGCACTATTAATATATTTGTTAATAGTGTTCACTAGAAGAATTAAAAGTTAGGTAGATGTTGACAAGAACTAGATGTGATTAAAAACACTTTTATGATCCTGTTTCTTTTTTATTACAAGATCAGATACGTACTTTGTGGTGCTAGAACACATCCGTTCAACTCCATGACACTGTGTGTGGTGGGAAAACACGGAGCGTCCCATTCAAGACAGGAAAAATCAACCCGACAACCTTCAACACGGCTGTTGCCGGCTGGAGGTGGCGGCTACTACCATCAGATGAGAGCAGGACATGGGCCTAAGAATGAGAAAGAGTGAAAGTTATCACTATTTTCAGAAACACAATTATTTACTTAACAAATCCAAGAGAGCAAATTGAAAAGCTGTTACAAATAAGAGGATTTGGGGAGGTGGTTGGCTGTAAAATATGTAGAAATTAGTACCAATCATGTGTACCAAAAATATCCAGTTACAATTACTGGAGAAAAGAGCCCATTTGCAATTGTGACCGTTAAAAACAATACCAAGAGACACACTTAACAAAAAATGCTCACTTCATATCTGTCTGGAAATTGAAAACACAGTGTGGGATCTAGAAGAAAACCTGAAGAATAGAAAAGCATGCCTTCCTGGGAAGACTCATTGTAAGAATCACTTCTCCCTAAACTAACCTATAAATTTAGAGTCATCGAGGTAGCAATCCTGACAGAATATATTAAGGGATTCCAAGGTTATAATGAAGAATTAGCAAGAACGTGGGGCACCTGTGTGGCTCGGTTGAATATCCACCTCTTGATTTGGGCTCGAGTCATGATCCCAGGGTCATGCACCGAGCCCTGTGTCAGCTCCATGCTCAGTGTGGAGCCTGCTTGGGACTCTCTCTCTCTCTTTCTGCCCCTCCCCTGCTTGCGCGCGCTCTCTCTCTCAATAAATAAACTAAAAAAACAAGAAGAAAAATGAACAAGAATGGCTAGGAACACAACGCACAGTAAGTGAAATCTAGCACCACGAGACTTTAGACTGTAGTGTTGAGTGGTGCTTGTATAATACTGCATGATAGACGGTGTTGGAAGAAAAGACACTAGCACAGAGAAGAGTCCAGAAATAGTCTCAAATATACACTGCAGTTTATTAAATGATAAAGATAGACTGCCCAATACATGACATCGGAACACTGGGTAATACTCTTTTTTAAAAAGAAATAAAATGGGACCCTTACCTCCTTCCTTCATCAAAAACAAACACCTCTTAGACCAAAAATTAACACAAGACTATAAAAATGTTCAACATAAAATTAGTGTTTCTGCCCTTGAATCTTGGGATGGGGAAGGTCTTTCTAGGTATAAAACCAAATCCACAAGACATAAAATATAGATTAAGTAATTCAACTATCTTGAAGTCAAACAATTTTTAATGACAACTATAACACAACAAAATCAAAAGACAAAGGACAAGTCAGGGAAATATGTATAATTTATATCATAGATACAAGGCTAATTTTCTTTGAATATGAAGATCACCTACAAAGGAATTAAAAAGTATGTAACAGCACTGAAGAAAAATGTATACAAAGAGCTTATAGATAAGGAGAGACAAATGGATCTCAGACATTTTAAAAGATACCCAACCTCACTGGTAACCAGAGAAATGCATGAAAATCATACTGAGATTTTTCCTACCTGTCACATACGCAAAGACCAAAACTTTGGTGACACAATGGTTTGACAAGAATCCAGAGACACAGGGGGCCTCATTTGTTGCTAGTTACAGTGCAACTAGTGTCCGCGGTAGCAATTTGGCAACATCTACTAAAGTTACAAATCTATGTAGTCTTTGATCTAGCTTGCCCACATACAGAAATGATCACATACATGCATTTAAACATGTGTGAAATAGTATACACAGATATTCATTGAATTGTTTTTAATAGCAAAAGATTCAAATAATTTAAAAAATCCACAAAAAAGGGACTAGATAAATAATTCACAGTATACATATTTTTTGGAATACTCTCTGGATGTGTTAAAAATATGAAGCAGTTCTGCATACATTCATGTGGAACGATCTCCACGAAAATGAAAATAACCACCACCCTCCCCCAGCACATGACATGGGTAGGCTAGTGATTTCAGGAGTACAACCCCTTTGCACATTTCGCTGGAAGTGTTCTCCAGAAGCTGGCAGAGGTGGTTACTTCCAGGGAGGGGTGGGGTCAAGACGTGTGTTTTGCCCGGACCTGGTACCATCTGGTTCTGTGCTCTATGACCTTGCTGACAAAGTGAAGTAACATTTTGGGTTGCCGTGGAGAGGGGGCGATGGGTTGGAATTGCACAGCCTCCTTCCCCATCTATGAACAGGGAGGAACCTGGGGACGATGGGGAGTTTTCCGCTCACGTTGGAGGTGCTCAGTGGTGATGAGGTTTGAGACCATGCCTCAAATAAGAGTCTTCCTTAAAGGTTCCTTAAGCCTAGCTGAGACCAATGTGGACTGATTGTGGGGTGTAAGTTTCTGACCACCCACATGCTGCTGGTCACGGATTTATTACTGTAGCCACTTCTGTGGAGGTTTGAGTTGGGGCCAGGACCCCCCTCCCCCAAGGAACCCAACACTATCAACAGATTATTTTCCTAGAGGGGTCTTGTAAGTGAAGGACATTGAGTGCTGAGTGTACTTACTCCCCTTTTTATTTTATTTTTTTTAATGTTATTTATTTTTTAGAGAGAGAGAAAGTGCAAGTGGGGGAGAGGCAGAGAGAGGGAGACACAGAATCTGAAGCAGGCTCCAGGCTCTGAGCTGTCAGCACAGAGCCAATGTGGGGCTCGAACTCATGAACTGTGAGATCATGACCTGAGCTAAAGTCGGACATTTAATTGGCTGAGTCACCCAGGCGCCCCATTACTTCCTGTTTTAAATAAAGGCTGTAGGTTTGCTTAGCTTTGCACAGTGGCTTGTCACTGACAACACTGCTTTCTTGTAGGGGACAGCCTGTTCTCGGCCATGGCACATCATTTCTAGCTAACACTTCCATGTCCTCAACTGAAGAGAGGCTACATGTCATGTGGTCAAGATGGTCTCATGACCTTTCCTGAATGTGGAGAGAATTTTTCCCCTAAGGACATCTTCAAGAGGCAGATCAGGTCGACAGCTTGCAGTTGGCTTGGCTGAGAAACACTTGCATCGGGAGTTCTGGGAAACTGGTTGTAGACTGATGGGCTGTGGGTGGCCAGACGCACTAACACCCACACGGTCAGTGGCATTAACAACATCTGGTCCGTTAGAGGCAGGTGCAGCCACAAACATTTGGTGTTGCTGATGTCAAGTGGCATAGATATTATGATTGAACAAATACCAAAGAAAAAGAAAGGACGGTCAACATGTCCTAAATTCATGCTATGTTAGATACGCACTAGCTAAGCAATCTATTAATATGTCTCTTTTAGCTTTTGTGTAATTCACATGTTACATGTGAAGACATGGGGCACAGAGAGGCAGGCAATGCATGCAGAATCCGTTAAGGGTTAGGCTGTGTCACAGCTGGGACGTGAACCCGCTGCTGTTGCGGAGCCCACGGTTTGGGGTCATTTATCCCAGCAACCCTGGAACAAGAGTGAGCTTCTCGGGGGGGTGAATGGGGCAGTTCAAGTCCCTCGGTTCTCACCATGTGACTCCCACCCCATCCCAGAGGCCGGTTCACCCCCATCAACACCGAGCAGGGCTTCCAGTGAGGGTGTGGAACATTGGCAGTAAGCAGCTACCAGCCCCTCCGTTCTGTCCTGAGTGTGCTGCTCAGCAACTTTGGCAAAAAGGGTTTTAAAAAGGCTAGGAGGCTGTCTGCTGATTATCGACGTGCCGCAGAGGCAGGCTGCACCTTCCAGGAGCATTTATGATAACTCGAGAAAACACCGCTGCGTCCTGACCCATCTGGGCTGAGTCCTCGGAATATGATACAGTTCTTTGATTCTGCTGTCCTGTGGTTAGTTGAGAGGGGCGGATGGGGCTTCTGAGCGGATCTCTGGATGGCGGGCAGGGGCGTTTCCGGAGCCCTGCTGACTGTGAAGATGAGGAGCAGGGCCCACACTCAGGACAGGGTTTGTGTTTAAAAACAGATGCCCTTCAGTTCTGAGATGTGTGGTTTGCAGAAGAGGGGCTTTTCTTGGGACCAACGGCTTCTCCGAGGGTCTCCTGCCGCACTCTATGGGAGGGTCCAGAGATGAGTGTGTCCATTTGTGGAATGTATGCAGAGGGGCTGTGATGCATTGACTCAGGTGGTAAGTGGCTCTGCCAGGTGGGTGTCTCACTTGTGGCCTGTGTGTGCACTTTGGACACATACAGACGTCTCTGTAGCGCAGGCCCAGGTGTAAGTGAAGGGACTTCAGATTCCTCAGTGGGAACAACGGCCATTTTGGGCACAGAGAGTCACTAGATCCTAGCAAGATGATGGATGGTTCCTGAGAGTGGATCTGAGCTCCTCCCGTTGGTAAGCTTTGCCTTTGGCATCCAATCCGTGTAACTGAAAAATGTATTTTACTGACACTCAGACCTTAGCAGCACTTGCAATGTTATTTTGGACCCACCCTCTATTATAATATTTCTGGTGAATGATCATAAAGACTCAGGTAGAAACAAATACTAACATTCACATCTCCTTTCATTCCTGGCTTTTCAGCACCCTTTTCCACCCCCCCCCACCCCCCAGCATACCTGAATTTGGCTGGAGGCCGTCTGGACATCTGAGGGGCTCATCTGAGGATTTAGATGGAGATCAGGCAGGGGTAGGGCCCATCTGCTAGGTGTCAGCTTGCGTGAGAGATTCAGGATCCCGGACACTTGAGGTCCCCCAAATTTTGTCCAAGAATCTGAATTTTGTCCTGTGGCCTCCTATCTAAGCCGCCCTGCCTGCCAGGCAGCACCGAGGGGCCTGAGGGTGCTGCGCTGGCTGCGAATGGCCCCGCCGGGTAGAGCACAGGCACCCAAGGCTCTCCTGAGGGCTTTCTGGAACCAAGCACAGTGGAGGCTGGGTGGCAGTGCCGGAGAGGCCTGCCATCTGACTGTCAGGCCCTACTGTCTCTGCCCTCCCTGGTGCGCGCAAACGTGGACGAGTCTCTCCTGAGCTAAGCGGTGGGCAGCCTGGGCCTCGAGGGAGGCTGCCAGGAAACTGGTGGTATTGGCTACATTGGCTGGGTATGGAACATGGGACAGCGGAGCAAGGGGAACCGCGGCCTTTCTCTGTGGCTTGGTCCTGCGTCTACGACTCTGGCAAAGATGCAGACCCAGGGTGGGTGCCCTCTGGGCCCCCACTGTCACTCGGCACCTGGAGCATTTTTTGTAGGAGCCCCGATCCTCTTCCTTCGTCGCATTCATTGAATGTACTGCTTGTTTCTCTTTCTTACTCTCCATACTTCATCCTGAATCACGAGGGTCTGCCATTTGGGGGAAATACCCACGTGCGAGGTGGCGCTTGGCACATATTTCCCGTGTGGGAGAGGCTCCGGTCCGTTCCCTGCAGCCTCGAGGACCTGCCCCTCAGAGCCACCGCCCTGCATGTGCTTCCGCTCCGGACCCGTCCTGAGGCCTGTCTGTGAGCCTTGGCTTCGAAATCCCTGAGTTTTCAGGGAAGACAAGAGAATCAGCAGCAGGTGGATGGGACCAAGTGGTTTACCTTCTCGTTTCCCTTGATTCTTCCAACCACACCCGGGGGGGTTCTGTTACCCCCACTTCACAGGCGCAGGGATGGACGTTAGGGCCGGTGCGCACCGGAGGGACACCGCGGCCCCGCGGGCCGCTAGTGCGGGCTGCCCGTGCCCGGGCTCCGAGGCAGGGCTGGGGCTGCGGGGGTGTGGAGCCCGCCCGGAGGCCGGCAGGGAACCACAGCCAGGGCCCTTCCCGCAGCCCAGGGTTCCGCTCGGTCCAGAGAGGACTCCCTGAAGGCGGGCATTTCTACCCACACGGTGCAAGCTACTCAAGCTCCCAAGAGACTGATGTCTACCAAGCAGGAACGTTAATTTAGGTTAAATACAGCTAAGTGACCCCAAGTAGCCTGAACCACAAGCCAGCTCCTCGTACAGAAGTTTTTATAAGCTTTGTTTACAAAAGTTTCTTTCCAGCTGGATGGGAGCGCGGGTGGAGGGCCCCGGTGTGCAGCCTCCGGCCGCTGCCCAGGCTCCCGGGTCAGCCGTAGCGCGCCCTTCAGGAGGGGTCGCCGGCACCGGCTGCTTCCTTTCCCTGGTTTCCTGCGCTCGTGGAGGACGGGGCCTCGCTTCCGGTGCTCTGGGCTTCACTTCCGGCGACGTTGGGCCCTGCTTCCGGTGGCGCCGGGCCTCGCTTCCGGAGGTGGGGTGGCGCCGGGGCTGCGGGCGTGGCCCCGTGCGGCCCGCGGGTTCTCTCCGCCGAGCCCGCCGGCCGGCTCCCCGACAGCGGACGGCGTCGTGCTGACTTCCGCGCACTTGCCCGAAGCGGACCCCGAAGCGGACCCCAGGTGCGAGGCGGCTCCTGGGCGGGGCCGCGTGTGCCGGGGCCCGAGCCCGAGCCTCGCCCCGTCGGGCCGCCCCCAGGCCCGGGCCGGGGCCACACGGCGTCGGCAGGCCGCGCCCGCATCCGGAGCTGGGGTCCCGGGGAGGCCCCGGTGGCCGGACCTGCGCCCGCCAAGGCGCCTCTTCCTCGGCCTTACCTGCTCGCGGCGGCCGGGCTGCGGGAGGGGCGGCCCGCCCCGCTCGTGGGGACAAAGTCGGAACACCCTGAGGTCAGTCGGGCCCGGGTCCCCGCTCCCCGGCCCTTCTGCGTGTGGGCGGCGCCGACGCCCCGGGGCCTCAGGACGGAAGCGAGGCGAGGCCTGTGCCGCGGCCGCCCTTCGCGGGGCTTCTGGGCGTCCCTGTCGGCGTCGCTGCCGCCGGACTGTTGGGTCCGGGCCCTTCGACGGGGTCCGTGTGAGCGCGGCCGCTGGCCCTGAGGAGCCCCGTGGTTTCTGGTAGTTTCTGCGCTGTCGCCGGCACACCGCGGCCGTGTCCTCCGCTGCACAGCCGTCGGGGCCTCGAGAGCCGTCGCGGAACGTCGAGCCATGCAGATTCACAGCGGCGCACGTGTGTGCCCTACTCGTGCAGAGAATTACACAAGCCGAGCCGGACGAGGGCACGCGGCGGTTGTGCGCGCACACACGTCCCCTGCACGGGCTCCCGGTGGCGTCCGGCACTGCGCTGCGACGGGCCCCGCCGCGGCGCCCTCCCAGACCCGGCCTGGCGGCGCCAGGGCTCCGCGTCCCCCGCGCCCGTGCTGGGATCACAGGGCCCACCGGGGGCCGGAGGCAGGCCAGGGGGGCCCCCACGGGTCTCCGTCGGCCCGGGGTCCCGCCCGGGGGTGGGGGAACTGCATTCTCGCCATCGGTTTGGCGAAGCAGGTGCTGGACGGGAGGAGGTGCCCTGCGGGAGTAGGACACCTGCCTGACCCTAGAGGCTTTGCTTCAAAATGATCAGAAATGATTTTCTCTTCAAACGAGTTTTGTGGGTGGGTGCATACCCGTGGGAGGCGCAGCGCGGCTCTGCTGCGGCTCGTGAGCCCAGCCTGGTCTGGAAAGACAGGCCCGGCCCGTGGGTGTGACCTGGACTGCTCTGTGGTGGCCTGTCTTGCTCTGCACCCTGGCTGACCCGGGGGGGCGGGGTCCCCTGTCCCCGGTCCCCCCCCCCCATGCAGGTGCTCAGAAAGACCCTGGGCCTGTGGTCCAGGACCCGGCGGGAGGGGGGCTGCACCTCAGGGAGCCACAGTTTCTTTTTCTTTTTTTTAAAGTTTATTTATTTATTTTGATAGAGAGACAAAGAGCCGGGGGAGAGGCAGAGAGAGAATCCCAAGCAGGCTCCACGCTGAGCTGCAGCCTGACATGGGGCTTGAACTCACACACTGTGAGATCACGACCTGAGCCGAAATCAAGAGTCAGACATGTAAGCGACTGAACCCCCAGACACCCCTTTATAGATAACGGTTCTTTGCCTATAAACCCTCACAGACCATTTGGAGCAGGGGGTTGTAGATGGGAAAGCGCGAGCACTCGATGAAGGGCAGACACTGAGACTACGTGTCCCTGGGAGGAAACTTCAGGAGGGGAAACACGCTGGCTTTTCCTTCAAACGCGTATTGTTTCCATAGGCAACTCACACCCCCTTTGCTGGCACCCGATGCAACCTGCACGTGAGTGTGCGCTGTAGAGAGGAGCTGTGTGAGATTTGCATTGTAGGTGCCTGCAGTGTGTGGGGGTGATCGCTGTCGCTGACGGGCCGAGTCGGGGGGAAGGACTCCGGTTTCGGTGCTCTAGCTGTGACTTTGCGTTCACAAAGGCCCCAGGGGAGAAGGCAGCTGCTCCTCCCACTGCAAGCGTGAGAAGTGAGACCCCCGGAGGTCGAGGAATCGGCTCAGAGCCCTGCAGCTGTGCATCTGCAAGCCCCTTCTCAGGCAGAGTGACAGGCTGCTGTCATGGAGGGCTGGACCATGTGGGGACCGGGAAGGATGTTTGCTTTTCCAGAAGGGACATGGAGAAAGTAGCCATTTGGGTCCATGTCCTGGTTGCTGGGTTCGAGGAGCCAGGGTGGTCGCTCGGCTGGAAGCGGGCTGCAGATGGGAGGCCAGCGAGGCAGTGGCGCAGCCCCAGCGAGGTTGCACGTCAGGATCAGCGGGTTTGCGGGACGGGAAGGAGAGAAGTGAGGTTCGGTCATGCCAGAGGCCTCTTGGAGCCACGGGGTCACCCCTACACAAACCATTACCGTGGGGGTCACATGGCCCGGGTTTGGGGGGACACAGAGCCCCTCTGATGGGGGTGGGGCCCAACCGGGCCCGCTGTGCTGCTGGGAGAAGTGGGTTCCACCAGCCGCGATTAGGGGAAGGGCCTGGGATCGCCCAGCGGGGCCAGCAGGCTGCGGGCTGGGTGCAGAGGGAGCAGAGCCCCATGGTGTGACGGGGACCGTCTGTGGAGACAGTGGCCCTGCTGGGGATGGTAGGGCAGGCTCTGCGAGGGTGGTGCTGGCTGGTTGATCCTCTCTTGTCCCTGGGCGTCCACGCGGGTGGAGGGGCCGGCCTGCAGCGAATGCAGGGCCCGGGGCTTGACAGGTGGCTTGGACGGCCCCCCGGGTCTGCGTGCTGTGAAAGGCACAGACAGCCCATCTTCCTGGTGAAGACGAGCCCTCACATTTAGAATGCTTGGCGATCTCATGTTGTCTCATAGTTTCGGGTCACAGTGGGGATCAATTGAGGAAATAAAACCCCTTATTCAAATAAAACTTCATGTAGGGGCTCACCACATAAGCCCGGTAATGGTGGGTATGCTTTTACGGGGTCTGGGTGACCCTAGGCACGTCCTCCCAGGGGCTAGGGCTCTGAGGAGTGTGGTTTGACCCCAGCCCTTAAGACACGGGCAGCTACGGCGTGATCAGAGAGTCTGGGAGGGGGTGTACCCGTCAGGAGGAACAGCCCCCAGGGTGAAGGTGGTTGAGGCTGGAGATGAAGCCATCCACTTCACAGATCACTGTCTGGTGTCTGGTGTCCGTGTGTGTCAGCGTCCACCTGGGCAGGCCGGGTCTGGGACATTGCGTTGTCTGACTCCCTTGGCACAAAACCTGTGAAGGTGCCTTGTTCTGAGGCCCCGGACAGAGACGGTGTCAGGGTGGCTCTTCCTCAGCTCCAGCGTCACAGCCCCAGGGGCGGACTTAGCCCTAGGCCTTCTCTGCTCTCCTGCCAACGGAGTAAGAACAGCTCAGATCTAGGGCGCATTGAGGGCTCAGTTGGTTAAGCTTGTGACTCTTGGTCTGTCATGATCTCACAGTTCATGGGATGGAGCCCCACGTCAGGCTCTGTGCTGACAGCGCGGAGCCTGCTTGGGATTCTCTCTCTCTTTCTGCCCCTCCCCTGCTAGTGCTCTTTCTCTTTCTCAAAATAAATAAATGAACCTAAAAAAAAGAATACCTCGGATCTTTGGAAAACTTTATTGAGAATGTTGCAAAGAAGCGTAAATCTGTTTATTAGAGACAAGAACACGTTCTGGATGAAGGGGTAAACAGAACGGGTCCGTCCTTACAGTGGAGTGTCATTCAGCCTGACAGACATTCTGACACCTGTGACCCCGTGGATGAGCTGGAGGACACGGTGCCAAGTGCGATGAGCCAGGTGTGCGAAGATAGATGCCGTGCGACGCCAGCTGTGTGAGGCTGCTGGAGGAGCTGCGTCCACGGAGGCAGCGTGGAGGGTGGGAGCCGGGGTCAGTGTGCAGTGGGGATGGAGGCTCAGTTTGGGAAGATGGAGAGCCTGGGACGGAGGTGGGGGCAGCCGCATGGTGGGGTGCATGTGCTTCGCGCCCACTTAGCTGTGCGCTAGTAGTAAATATGCTAAACTTCATGTTCCCTACGTTTCACTGAGGCTCCTCCCAGCACGGACACCTTCGGAAGACTTGGGACCCAGGGAGGGCCACAGTGGAGGCCGCAGAGCCAGGGGCCGTCGACCTCGGCCACCGCAGGACCTGCTTCGGGGCTCCGGGGACAGTGTCCATGAGCCACACGTGCACCGTGTCCACCGCAGCCGTCCCACCTGGGGCTGTCTCACAAGCGGTGGGCCACACACGAGACACAGTGGCCTGTGTGTGGTCACTGGAGTCTTGTGGGCACTTTGTGCTTTTCTGTAGGGAAACTTAGGGACTCTAAGTTACACAGAAAAGCTTGTTTTCCTGGTGAATTTTAGGGAAACTGTGATTGTGTATGTTACCTTAACGTCCTCACCTTCCCGTGCCAAGATCTCACCGCGAGAAGGCAGACTGACTTCCCATGGCTCACTGCTCACGCTGCGGTTTGTAATCAGTGACAATGGGTCAAGTGCAACGGTGATGTGCTGAGCATAGCGCCCTCCTCAATGCAGCCCGTTTCCTAGGGGTTGGGAGTCACCAACAGGGTGGCCTCGTGTCATGCACAGACTTCCACAGGCCAGTGCGGCACAAGGTCATGGGGCCAGGAGCGGATCTGGAGAAAGCGAAGTGAGGCCCCGCGGGGGGCGGCCGCCCTCCCTCCCCCTGCAGAGCGACCGCCTTCGTCATCTGCAAGCCACCTGTACCCACCTGACTTGTCCCCACACCGCACTGCACAGTGTCATAATCGAGAGCCCAGATCAGTTTACAGGGCATTTGGGGAATTATTAGTGCTCAAAACCGATTAAGCAAGAAGTCGGCAGTGAAGGGATGGGAGGTGGTCTCCCTTCCCTGTCATGGCTCCACAGCCACTGGGCGTGTCCCCGTGAGCACGCCAGGGGCATCCGGGAAACTCCAGCAAAACCGTGTTTCAGCGGCTTGAGGTGTGCCAGCCACATAGCCTACGGTTGTCCAACATCACTTTTCACAGACTTAAAAATAGAGCAAATACCGTGTTGCCCGAAGTGACTGACACTCCGCTGAAGTGAGCCCCCCCAGGCCGCGGTGGCCCTGGTGCTGGGGGGGGGCTTCACCCACCCCCCAGGTGTGGAGGAGGCACCAGCGTGGAGAGGCCACTCCCTCTGCTCTCCCTGCCCCTCCCCCACAGCACTCGCTTCAGCCGTGCGTGGTCGTGTGTCTTCAGACTCGCGCTGCGGGCGGGTTCCTCTGCTGGCGGACACACGGGTCATTTCTAGTTTTTCTTTCTTTGTGACAGTTCTGCACTGACTGTTCTTCACATGGCTTCCTTGCACGTGCGAGGCTTTCTCCAGAGTCAGCAATAAAGGTGGAACCTCGCGGTCATTACTATGCACACTTTCAAGACCGGTAGCTGTTGCCATGAATTGGATGAGAAATATGGAAAGACCGTGTCTTGGAAGACCTCTGTGGGCAGACTGGCCCTTCCTCGTCCCCAGAGCACACGGGTGTGCAGAGGGCGGCGTCTGAACTGTTCTCCCTCTTGGGAGGACCCTTTTCTCTTTGTGCCCCAAATGAGACCCCAGAGAGTTACAGGCAAATAATAGTGTCCGTTCCTAGAAATCTCAAGCTGCCCAACAATGAAGCAATCGCCCACAAAAAAAACCCTGTGGGAGTGGCTTTTTCCCGGAATCCATTCTGGGAAATAAGCCACACCACCCTCTGGGTATTTGGGGCTCTAAGAAGAAAGATAAGTTTTCAATACATCAGCATGGCTTCCCGGAAATGGTTCTACAGTTTTCCGTTCAGGTCCGTGGGCAGGACCTTCCACTGCCTGTGAGCCACAGGGCGGCCGACTCCGGGCTGCCCGGCTTCGCACCTAAGGCGGGTTCTCTGACAGCGCGCTGGTTAGGCGGAGGCCCGAGCCTTTCGCTGGCGCTCCGAGGTGAGCAGCAAGGCTGTGCTGTGGGCCCCGCCAGTCGAAGCAGCAGGCTGACGAGGGCAGGGACCTTCGCCCAAGGACCAGGGCACAGGCGGGAAGCGCGGATGGGGAAGGCCGCCTCTAATAGGCGGCTGGGGGTGCACAGCTCTGTCTCCCACGTCCTCCTGCCTGGAGCTTGGACGCTGGTGCCTGGATGGGTCCAGGGCCGTCTCGGGGGTGTGTCTGATGGGAGGCCCAGCCTGAGCTGCTTCCGACCGGCCTGGCCCACCCCCTGCCCTCCCTGTGTGAGCGTGCACCTCACCTCACATTCGGGCCTAGAGGGTGTTATCAGTGTAATCTGCCACAAAGCCTGGAACTTTCTGCGGGCTCACTGTCCTGGCCCCATCCACGGGCTGACTCCGCGATGGTAGCTTGGAAGCACATTTACCGCCCTCCCCTCCCTCCTCCTCCCCTGCCTTCCGCTCACCATCCACACATCCATCCATCCCACAAATGTTACTGAGCTGCTCGTATGTGCAGGTGCTGCTGTAAGTGTTGAGGATCTAGCAGTGAACAAACCCTGTCCCTGTCTTCGTGGACCTTCTAGCCAGGAAGGCAGATAGTAGGTGACGAGCCCAGAAACCCGTGATGTGGTGGTGCAGACACAGGCGGCTTGGGGGGCCGGTGGCGGCTTTGCATGTGCACGTCAGGTGAGATGAGCGATCGGCCCCCTGTGGTGTTCCAGGCAGCAGGGCTGTGAGCAGAGCTGTGCACACGTGTGGAGCAGGGGGCCATGTGGAGGAGCAGGTGTGCAGGGGCAGTTGTGCAGGGGCAGGTGCAGAGGAGCTGGTGTGCAGGGGTGGGTGTGGACATGCAGGCGTGCAGGGGCGGGAGGGAGGCAGGTGTGCAGGGGTGGGTGGAGGGAGCTGGTGTGCAGGGGTGGGTGTGGACACATGCA